>CM034352.1:97891685-97932614 GCA_019925275.1 Mytilus edulis
AACTTGGTCAAATGAAGTTTTTATGATAAAATACTTTGTTATTTAGCCTAAAACTGTTTTTTTTTTATTTGTTTCTAACAGTTTTTTAAGATTTTGTTAATATAGTAAACATTACAGTAAGCATTTATCGCTTTTTTTAACAAAGAGCTTCGATTCTTTTGTTTTATTTCAACTGGGTTTCCGCCTGAGTGGCATGCGTTCGAATCCTGGACAGGAAAAAATTGCTTCCTCAAATTTACAGATCTAACATTGTTGGACTGTTGTTTAGACGAACTATATATAATATGTAACAAAATGGATCTTTATATTTATTTAATACCAAACAGAAAACAATAAACTTGTGGCAAAGATGTTATACCACACACATGAGGTACAAAAATTAGTACACCATATCCGGATTTCGACAATTAATGTCTCTTCGTTGATGTTAGGGATAGTAATGGTATTTGGACGGCCACATAATTTACCTCAAGTTAGGATAGACTCTTGATTCTTAAAGAGTTGAAATAGGATGAACGGATTATATAAACTGGAGGGAAAATATAAAACAAGCGCAAACGAAAATTTATAAACAAGTCAGAATTGAAAACAACGCTCAAACCTATGAGTGCGTTGGATAAAAACCGTAATTTTTAAAAGTGAGTGTGTAAAACAAATGTCGTAGTAGAGGGATATAAAAACAGTACAAACAACATTTTCCAAAAGACCAAAAAAGTGAAAAAGTATATTTTAACAAAACCCATTTAACTAACAGGTCGAACAGCTGATGTTCTTAAATCCTGCTGACTGCCATTGGCGATTGCCAAATAAATTGATAAAAAAATGTAACAAAATGGATCTTTATATTAATCTAATGTTGATTTTAAAAATACTTTTAGGTGTATATAAAGACAAAAAAATAGTAATGGTATTTTGTCTTCCAATATACTCGTTAGCAAACACGATTATAAAGCTGAAAATGATTGTAAACTAAATGTACACATTGCTTTGTTTTACTTCACGTGGGTACTCTGCACTTCAGTATACTTCAAAACAAGGACAATAATCTATATTTAAATGTATACTAGTATTTAAATAAGATTCGGGCTTTCGGAAGTATTGTCTTTGGCTTGAAATATAAACATCAGTGTTTATTTTACTATTTTCAAACTTAATCTGTATTTTTAATCTAAATATACCTCTATCTACAGGAGGCACCGGGGATAATGGATCAAACAGTAGAAACGGTAATGAAAATGGGGAACGCAATGGGAATGGTGAGTTTAATGGAGGAGGTGGTATGCAAAACGGAGGTGGTATGACAAATGGAGGTGGTATGTCAAATCGAGATGGCATGACAAATGGAGGTGGTATGCCAAATGGAGGTAGTATGATAAATGGAGGTGGTATGACAAATGGAGGTGGTATGACAAATGGAGGTGGTATGACAAATGGAGGTGGTATGCCAAATGGGGGTGGTGGAGGTGGTATGACAAATGGAAGTGGTATGCCAAATGGCGGTGGTGGAGGTGGTATGACCAATCGAGGTGGTATGATCAATGGAGGTGGTATGCCAAATAGAGGTGGTATGCCAAATGGAGGTGGTATGACAAATGGAGGTGGTATGACAAATGGAGGGGGTATGAAGGTGGTATGATCAATGGAGGTGATATGTCAAATGGAGGTGGTATGACGAATGGAGGAGGAATGACAAATGGAGGTGGTATGACAAATGAAGGTGGTATGCCAAATGGAGGTGGTATGATAAATGGAGGTGATATGACAAATGGAGCTGGTATGCCAAATGGAGGGGATGGAGGTGGTATGATTAATGGAGATGGTATGACAAATGGAGGGGGTATGACAAATAGACGTGGTTTTCCAAATGGAGGTGGTGGAGGTGGTATGATAAATGGAGATGGCATGACAAATGGAGGTGGTATGACAAATGAAGGTGGTATGACGAATGGAGGTGGTATGACGAATGGAGGTGGTATGACAAATGGAGGTGGTTTGCCAAATGGAGATGGTTTGACAAATGGAGGTGGTATGTCAAATGGAGGTGGTATGACGAATGCAGGTGGTATGACAAATGGAGATGGTATGACAAATGGAGGTGGTTTGCCAAATGGAGATGGTATGACAAATGGAGGGGTATGACAAATGGAGGTGTTGGAGGTGATATGACAAATGGAGATAGTATGACAAATGGAGGTGGTTATGACGAATGGAGGTGGTATGACAAATGGAGGTGTTTTGTCAAATGGAGGTGGTATGACGAATAGAGGTGGTATGACAAATGGAGGTGGTATGCCAAATGGAGGTGGTGTGCCAAATGGAGATGGTATGACGAATCGAGGTGGTATGACAAATGGAGTTGGTATGCCAAATGGAGAAGGTAAGACAAATGGAGGTGGTATGACAAATGGAGTAGGTAATGACAAATGGAGGTGTTATGTCAAAGGAAGGTGGTATGACGAATGGAGGTGGTATGACAAATGGAGGTGGTATGACAAATGGAGGTGGTATGACAAATGGAGGTGGTTTTCCAAATGGAGATGATATGACAAATGGAGTTGGTAGGACAAATGGAGGTGGTATGACAAATGGAGGTGGTTTTCAAAATGGAGGTGGTATGACAAATGGAGGTGGTTTTCAAAATGGAGGTGGTGGAGGTGGTATGGCAAATGGAGATGGTATGACAAATGGAGATGGTGGAGGTGGTATGACAAATGGAGGTGGTGGACGTGGTATGACAAATGGAGGTGGTGGAGGTGGTATGACAAATGGAGATGGTATGACAAACGGAGGTGGTATGACAAATGGAGGGTTTTGACAAACGGAGGTGGTATGAAAAATAGAGGTGTTATGACAAATGGAGGTGTTATGGCAAAGGGAGTTGGTATGATCAATGGAGGTCGTATGCCAAATAGAGGTGGTATGACAAATGGAGATGGTATGTCAAATGGAGATGATATGATACACGGAGATGGTATGATGATAAATGGAGGTATTGAACCACTGCAACTAACTGAAGGAGATCATCCAGTAAAACGAAACAGAGGTGGTAAGGCACATATGAAATGGAGATCGAGATCTGGTAGAAGATGAGTTCGTGAGTCTGACAGTTGGGAGTTCAGTTCGGATAGCTCTTATGGTGCATGGAGGTCAAACACAGTACGTGGCGGTCGGAGCTCTGGTAGCTGGGGAAGTGACAATGGTTGGGATAGTGATAGTGACGGATATCATCCAGCTAGAAATAACAGGATCAAAGTGGCATCAAGATTTAGATATGATTCTGATAGTGATTGGTATAGTGATCGATGGGATAGTGACTCGGACGGCAGGTTGACAATAAGAAAATCAGCGATGATAACTACAGCACCTAAAAGTCCTGTTGGAGTTCAAAACAATGCTCTAGGCAGTGACTCGGAATGGTATAGTGATGATTCCAGTGACATATCAGATGATTTGTATAGTACTACTAGTGAAGAATGGGATGGTAAAAAAAGATACAAGAACGGAAGTAATAAACAGAATAACATTAATAAGGCAGTATTAAGGCCGAGGGGTCATTTCAGTGATTCCGACAGTGATTGGTATAGCAGTGAAGAATGGGAAGACAAAAGGATTAAAACAAATGGAAATAATAATAATAATAATAATCACAATAATAAAAATAATAATAATAATAATAATAATAATAATATCGAGGCGGGAAAAAAGTCAAGGGCTCATTTTAGTGATTCCGACAGTGATTGGTATAGCAGTGAAGAATGGAAATCCCAAAAGGATAACACAAATGGAAATAATAAAAACAGTAATAATATCAGGGCTGGAGAAAAATCGAGGGCTCATTTTAGTGATTCCGACAGTGATTGGTATAGTAGTACTAGCGAGGAATGGGACGACAAACTAATAAAGAAGAATGAAAATAATAAAAACAACAATGATATCAAGTCGGAAGTAAAGAAGAGGGCTCGTGTTGGTGGCTCCGATAGTGAATGGTACAGCGACGATTGGTACAGCGATGACAGAGACGACAGAAATGATGATAACGGCGACGATTGGTACAACGATGACAATGATTTATGGGAAAGTGATAGTTCCGATCGAAATTTTAATCCAAACACTGCAAATCCAACCAAAGTTCCGCGGACTGGAAAAGTAGTAATACCGAAAACGGTTCTTTCCGAAGGATGGAAGATGATGATTCAGATATGGATGAGTGGTGGGGGGATAAGGGAAGAGCATCAAACATCGTTAGACGGTTGAATACTCCAAAATTAAGGAGTCGTACTGCTTAAAAGACGGTCATTGTCTAGAGTTTAAGGTTTAGACAACGATGACGAAGACAACGATGAAAAATCCATAATTTGAAGGACGAGACGGCAACTAGACAATTATTAAATTACAATTCCATCGACCGTCCATTTGGTAAAGATATATGAAAACTTATTTTGTTAATCTGACTTAACAAAATAAGAGACGAAATAGACACAAGAATTGATACGTTCGATTTTCATATAAGGTTTTAAATACATTTTTTAAATACCATGTTATATTAGAGATCAAACGATACATATTTTGTATAAAATTTTCTAATGTGATATTCAATTGCATCTTGAGTTGTTTTATTTCCAGAAATTGTAATCGAGGTTTGATAGGTAGTGATCAAACAAATCGGCATTGCTTTACTTCACCTGCGAGGAGCTATGATATTGAAATAAAAAAAAAACATCTAGTAATGAAGCCTATGTATTCTGTCATGTCAAAAACAAAATAAAAAATTTAGTGAAAAATTGAATATTACGTTATTTTCAAACAGTTAATCTTTGTTAGTTTTACTAAACCATTTCATGTTGAAAAATGTACACTATCAAATAACTAATAACATTGAAAAGGGAGTTAGTTCATGCGTAGTACATAGCTTTTTAAAGTTATTATTAGTTCAAAAGGCATTTTTCCAAACACACACAATCAAAGCGACATTATTACAACACCTTGTTCAGAGGATGAACAAACAATAATGTGTATATTATACATATTGCCATTTTATAGGAGTGGAATTGTCCGCTTATCAGTTAAAGTTCAGCAGCATAATTAAGGTTAAAAAACACTCACCGAGCTTCCAGGCTTACAATAGAGTACATCAGACAAGGTTATGCCTAGTCAAGCTAAGGTAATCTCTTACAGGGGTAGACCATTAAAAGTTTTGTAAACAGATGATATACAAATTAGGAGATGAGTTATGATTGCAAATGAGACATATCTCCAGCACACACCAAATGACGAGGAAGCAAACAAAAGGAGCTCCCGTAAGGCATTCAACAATGGATAAAACGCATACCCGCATTGTCAGCTATAAAGGTGATTACAAAATAAAATTCAAACAGAAAAAAAAGAGAAACTCGATGGCCTGATGATAGACAAAAATTTAACAAAAATCAAATATGGTATACAACAACTATCTACATTTTTACCACTGAATTACAGACTTCTAATTCTGGACAGGCATACAAAAACAATTTGCGGGGTTAAATTGTTTGCTGTCAAACCTTCTGTTATATAGGAAAATATATATGTAGTTTTAGTGTAATAGTTATCAAGGGTACAAGGATTAGATTTTAGTACGCCAGACACGCGTTTTTTATAAGACTCATCAGTTACGCTCATGTCAAAATATTAATAAAGCCAAACAAGTACGAAGTTGAAGAGCATTGAGGATCCAAAATTCCAAAACGTTGTGCCAAATACGGCTAAGGTAATCTATTCCTATGATAAGAAAATCCTAAGGTTTCAAAAAAATTTTGTAAACAGGAAATTTATAAAATGACTACATAATTGATATTCATGTCAACACCGAAGTGCTGACTACTGGGCTGGTGTAAATGAGACAACCATCCACCAAAGTTTAACTGAAGTTGATGTGAGCAATTATAGGGAACCATTCGGCCTTCAACAATTAGAAAAACCCATACCCGGTGGTCGGCTATGAAAGGGCCCGAAATGAAAAATATGAAAAATTCAATTGAGAAAACTAACCAAGTTTTGTTTGGCAGGTATTATCAATGCTATATAGATATTAAAAGATATGATATGCGTGCCAACTCTCCATCCAAGTTATTGTTTAGTTCATTATTTTGTATTTTTCCTATTCTATTCTATATTCAATATTTGATTGGTTTCTATTGTTAACAATCCTTTCCGTCCTTTCTTCTTAAAATCCTATTCTCATTCCAAACGTTAACATACAGTCAGGTTTAATGCTAGCTAATACTTTTTGTATCGATTGTAAGCATGCTTTGACTTCTTTCAGTAGCTCGTACATGATAAAGTACCAGATTGTCTGACCATAGAGTAGGTTAGCTGTTGAAAAATTGCATACTCCGGAGTTTAAAGTTGTAAATGTGTTAATATTTTATTCGGACACTTATTTGAAAAAATAAAGCACTTTATCAATTTCAGTTTTAATGTGTCAAGATTTTTTCGTGCATTTTCCAAAAAGAAAACATAAAGATGAAGTTTAATACTTATTGTAACTTTATATTAAATTAACTATTATAATGATTAATGTGTTTTGTTTGGTTTGTTTCTGTGTTTGTTTCTGTGTGTGTTTTTTTTTTCTTGTTATTTTTAATAAATCATTGATGACTTTGCTGTGACGTCATTATATTCATTTCGATAAATTATTGAAATGAAACAGTGGCAGGTATTCGTGTTTAAATTTTTCGAACCAATCTCCAAATACACCGCCATGGCTGAAGAGACAGTTAAGTAAAGATGATACAGTTTCAAGGCATTGTGAGTGACCTCTTCCGATCGAGTTTACAAAATAAATCTATACAAAAAACGCGAAACACTTATGAAGTACATCAACAAACGACAACTACTAAACATCAGGTCGTGACTTAGGACATGTGCAAACAAATGGCACGGATTTAAACGTTGTAAAATAGGTATCAACCTTTTATTGAACTAGGTATCGATATATATGTTTTTGTTGCTTAAATTTCAATTTCAATATTTTCATTAATGTTTCCAATCATTAACAATCTGTTAAAATTTACATTTAATATGATGGATTCTTTAGATAAATCTTTTAGCCATTAGGTTGGTACTGCGTTCACGGCTATCGAAATTTCTGATATCCAATTTTTGGTGTTTCGCAATGTTTAATATTTTCGTGGACGATTTTTCAATTGTCGTCGATAATATCATTAAAATGAATGCAATCTCTGTGCATCAAATTATGCATAATGAGATGCTTGTTTTGGAATTAGTTAAATTTACTTCCCTGATAACTTGCTTTCTTATCTCGGCAAAGGTTTTCAATTCTGTGTTTTTCGTTTCTGAATTAAAATTCATTTTTTTTTTTTTATATCTAGGCTAAAATTTGGAATATCCTTAGATACATCTACTTTTTACGGTTCGGTTGTTTACGTTCACTCTAAATAAAATTGTCCACTAATTTATTTTATTATAGCTCTGGAATCAATGTCCAATTATCTTGTTTTGCTTGTAGCAATCTAGAGACCTATCTTATCTAAGGAGAGCAGAAGTAGCTTTTTATGTAGGTCATATTTAGCCTACATGGCTGATATATGATTACCACTTGTAGACATCTTATACGTATACAGTTATTTCACATCTCATCTTTTAAAATTAATCAAACCTTTACACAGACTTATTCACAAGATATAAAGGTACGACGTGATTGTCAATTCAGTATAAGATGTAATTTTCTGGTAGTGTTATTGAGGAACTCATTAGGTCTTTATATTGTAAATAAAAACACATTTATTTCAAAACCATTTTTTTGGATGATAAAAGATAAATTCTTCTCGTATGATTTATGATGATATGATACTAACCAATACCCGGACAATTTGTGGGTAATTTCTATATAGTTAAAACATAATCTTTCGATCAGCTATTAAAGTCTTAATCTCGCATGGTATTAACTTCAAGTAATTCTTTGTTAATTTATGGTATCATAGTAGTCATTTTGGTAAGTTTTTCCATTAAAAAGTCGAACTTCCGAACCTCTTTTTGCAATTAAGAAAATGATTTTGACCAATGGACTTAATTGTAAAACTTGTATAACTCAATCATTCTGCTATTTTTTAGGTTTATCTTTTTTCAATTATACATGTTGTAGTTTCAAGATAATAGGCAAAATTCGGAAAAAAAGGATTTATTTTTCATTTAAAGGAAAATATGTACTATGAACGTCTGAAGGTGTATAACATTTTTTCTGTTTTTCAATTCCAAACAGAACACCACAATCCATGGTTTAAGGTACCCCGAAACGTACTATATTTCAAAAAATTACCAAATACTATTTGTTCGACCAGCCAAAGATTTCTTATCAGTTGTTCCAAATGCTAAGACAAAATAGATATTCTACGATTTTGATGATTTCCAGCCGTTAGTTATTCCGTTACATAAAAGAAGGTAAGTATGCGTCTTTGTTGAGGTAAGTTGCAATACTGATGAAAAGTAAGATCACAAAAATACTGAATTCCAAGGAAAATTCAAAACGGAAAGTCCCTAATCAAATAACAAAATCAAATGATAAATATATCAAATGAATGGAGAACAACTGTCATATTCCTGACTTGGTACAGGAATTTTCAAATGTAGAAAATGGTCGATTGAGCCTGGTTTATAGCGCTAAACCTCTCACTTATATGACAGTCGCATCAAATTCCATTATATTATATAATTCAATTATTTGTAATGGGGTTTCTAAACCTGTGATGACAATTTGCTTGTAAGAGTAATTAAGTAAAGTAAAGAAATCACGTTTGTGGTTTTCGGTGTGGTTAAAAATATGTTGTTGTTTGTTAAGTACAGTGATAATTTCTGATTCATTAATCAAGTACTTTACATATTTTGATTAACAAAAGAGGTTTGTTGGACTTAATTTTGGACGCAAGTCTTAATTACAGTTGGTAGAAAGTCTGTGTATATAAAATCGAGACACTATGTCAAACTAATGATGATATGTATATATATCACGAACATACAGTTTGGAAAGTATGTAGTTTAGTTTTAGAATTTTCATTACTTATTCATACATTCAAATGGTGACACATAGTGTTGTGTTTTATACGATAAATCATAACGAGACAATTATTACACAATTGGTTTTACATAATAACGTCTAAAACTACGACAAGAACATTTTTAATATGCTGCAATTGGACAACTTAAATGATGTAAATTCTGTGACGTCATAAATCTGTATTCGTTTTCATATTTGTATTACATTAATGCAACTTGAAATAGGACGTTTTATGTGGTTTGTGCCGTTTATCTGTATAAAGTAATGCGTCATTAAGAATTCTTAATGGACAAAATGAGCTCTGACGTACTCGATCTGGCGTGCTAAAATTTGGAAGACTTTCCTTTCAGTAAATAATTGAAGTTCAAAATACGTATGAGAAAATATATAGAAATCGAATGAGAGTATTATGATTGTTAGTTCATAAATTACAAAAAGATAACAAGAAAAACCAAATTATCCCTCTTCAAAAAGAAAATGCCATTTTTTAACAAGATGCATTTCATGTATATTTAGAACGTAAGCTTAAACGAACTGTGCACAATTCAAGTGCTGAATATTGATCTGAAACTATATTTAGGAAAGTCAATGAACTATAGACAAAATGATAGTCATTGTGTACATTACATTTGTAATACGAATATTAAATAACATTGAAATAACATTGAAATATTTACATAGGATCTCACATACAAATAGGACATACCAAGCCTCATACAGAAAAATTGTGTCAATTTAATGGAACTACATACAACTTGCATACATATGGGAGGTTCAGCTAGCTATAAAACAAAGTTTAACCTACAATTTTCTTTGGAAACTCGAGTACCAAGTCAGGAGTGATACAGTTGTTTATTTAAGTTGTTTTAATGGTCATAGCAAAATATATATCAGGATTTTGATAAATCAACATGTTTGACTACTCCTTACAAATTAATGATGATGATGGATGATGATGATATGATGAATGATGATGATGATGATGATGATGATGATGATGAGATGATGATGATGATGAATGATGATGATGATGATGATGATGATGATGATGATGATGATATGATGATGTGATGATGATGATGATGATGATGATGATGATGATGATGATGATGATGATGATGATGATGATGATGATGATGATGATGATGATGATGATGATGATGATGATGATGATGATGATATGATGATGATGATGATGATGATGATGATGATGATGATGATGATGATGATGATGATGATGATGATGATGATGATGATGATGATGATGATGATGATGATGATGATGATGATCCGTTGGGTAATAAAAATCATGTGAAACCGTTTAGTGTATTTTATACGGAGTATATATCTCCTAATTGATAGATATTTAATATCCAATCATGGTTTCTTTGATAGAGGGTTGCTGCTCACAAAAAAAGCTATTAAACCAAGAGTTTCAAATGGTGAAGTTGAAGGCATCCCTTCGTAAATTTTACAGACGCCAGAACTAGTCAGTTGACCGTTATGGAATATCGTTTCACAGATGATATTGTTATGTTTCTTGTGTCGTATCTACAATCCACTTCCTTTTCACCACGAATGTGACCTACTGAATTAGAATATTTACCGGATTTGTAATAACATGAGCAACAGGACGGGTGCCACATGTGGAGCAGGGTCTGCTTACCCTTCCGAAGCACCTGATAACACATCCAGTTTTTGCTGGGGTTCGTGCTGCTTAGTCTTTAGTTTTCTATAATGTGTTTTGGGTACTATTATTTGTCTTTTTGTCTCTTTTTTTTAGTCATAACGTTGTCAGTTTTTTTTTTTCGATCTATGAGTTTGACAAAAGTATCTTTCGTCCCTCTTTAAATAAAATTACAAGACATCATAATTTTAGTCACTCTTAAATACAGTGACTGCTTCAATCTCCGTTTTAAAAATTGTTTATTTTAGTCCTATGAGCTATTTGCGCTATATGTACTAATCAAGAAAGTAATATCATAATCAATAATTCAATAAACACAGATACACTGACATTTTAAAATCGTAATGAAATACATGTACAATGGCGTGATGATTAATAGTTACTGATCTGTAGGTCATGACGGAAACGTTTCATTAGAATATGATGTTAACTGAATACGAATCATCTAGTTCAACGAAACGCGCGTCTTGTGTATTAAAATAGTTCTGGTACCTTTGATAACTTACAAGATATGGGACAGATTGTCCCTACATTTAGTATGTAAGTAAGTTAGGTTGACTTCGGCTGTTATCATCTCTTTGGTCGGGTTGTTGTCACTTTGTCACATTCCTCATTTCCATTCTCAATTTCATAATCTCACTTATTAAACAAAACTGACAGTCACTTAAAAGTTAAATGCATAAAATCTTATAGTCTTTGCATGTTTGAGATGACAACATTAACACCATTTATTCGGCAACAACAGAGAAAAAATACATTTATAGTTTTTTAGACCTCACATTTAAGATATTTTTTTTATGTTTTGAAAATACAGACAAATTGTATATGTTGCCACAAAAAGTTACAAAGCCAGAATCACAACAGATGTGGACAGCATTATGATTATAAAACAATGAAAGAGGGACGACAGATACCAGAGGGGCAGTCAAACTCATAAATCGAAAATAAACTGACAACGTCAAGGCTAAAAATGAAAAGGGCAAACAAACAAACAATAGTACACATGACACAACATAGAAAACTACAGATCCTGCTCCCCATGTGGCACTCGTCGTGTTGCTTATGAGATAACAAATCCGGTAAATAGTCTAATTCGATAGGTCACATTCATGAAAGGGAAGGGGATTGTAGTTAAGACGTAAGGAAAATATCCGATATTATTTGTAAAACGGTTATTCCATAACGTCAACCAACTCGTGATGGCGTCAGTAAAATTTACGAAGAGATGATTTCAATTTCACCATTTGGAACTCTTGATTTAAAAGCTTCCTTGTGAGTAACAACCCTCTATTAAGAAAATCATGATAGGAAAAGCAAGCACGGGAATATCGTATCACTTGGGAGATATGTACACCGTATTCACGTGCTGCTGGATGTTGCTACTTAGAAATGGAAAGTTCACAATTGGAAAGCTGAAATCATCTCTTTGTTGTAAAGTTTTTTTTTAATCGACCCTCATTGTCAATTTCTAGATGTAAGTCAAGATATGAGGCCGACTTAACTGTATCTGTTGTATCCTTTATTTCTAGTTCAATGGGATAGGTGCGTTCGAAATAGTCACCAAATTTTGAATTATTTAGTGAAAGAACATCATCTGTATAGCGGAAAGTAGAGTTAAAGGATTTTGCTAACTTCTTATCTTTCTTCCTAAGAAGTTCCTGTATGAAGTCGGCCTAATAATAATAAAGAAACCAGTCGGCAAGAAGAGGGCTCAATTCGTTCCCATTGGAATGCCGATAGTCTGTTGAAAAACACGTCCTCCGAACGTAACAAATATATGTTGTCAATCAAGAAATCATGCATCTTGAAAATCAGAGTGATCCTTTACAAAGTAGGATTCATCCCTTCCTAAGACAAGATACTTGTATCTTCGTTGGCCATTCCTTTTTATGAAACAAAGCAATACCAACTCTTTCAATTTGACTTTTAGTTTGGAATGTGGAATACTTGTATAAAGTGTAGAAAAGTCAAATGTTTTAATACTATTACAAGATGAAAGAGAGTTAGATTGTATGTGCTCTTAAAGATCTTTGGAATTTTTAAGTATCCACATCTGATTCGTGCCAGCTCTAAAATAGGCAGTTTCACAATAACATATACAAAGATACAGTCAGTCACTAATTGTTCGGCAAAGAGAACAATCTCATTATTTAAAAACCAAATCGGTGAATAATGTACTATTTCCATTTTGTTTATTGATGGGTAGGTTTCATATTGCTTCAAAAGTATGATGCAACATTATTAGCAAAAGCATCTGTTCAATAGAAATCTTTTATTAATACTATTAACCTGCATAATTGGCGTAAACGAAATGTATAATTTGGCGTAAATTGAATTTTGTTTGTTGCTAAAAAAAAAAAAGGTTTAATCTGCGTAACTGAAAAGAAATTGGCGCAGAATCAAATAACCGGTGAGTCCTAACACTTTAATTTATTACAACTGACTACTTCGTTTGTATTTCCAAATATATGACATCCCTTCTATATCAGAGATTGTAGTGTTTCAATATTCATTAGCATACATTATGAGACAAAGATTCTGGTAAATATCAAACGTTATCTTCTTTGTTATTAACAAACTTATCATATATGCCAGAATTAAAATTTAATATTTCCGCCAGACGCGCGTTTCGTCTCCAAAAGACTCATTATCGACGCTCGAATACAAATGATGTTAAAAAGGCCAAATAAAGTACGGAGTCGAAGAGATAGTATAATTTTCAATGCAACCAGTACATATAATTTTTTTAATTTTAATCTTTATTTAGAAGCTACATATACATATAAATATTAAAAAAAACAACGTAAGGTCGTTATAGCTTTTAAAACCGACATATATATTACACATTAATGCACAGAACACAGAACATGCTCAATATAGATACACCATAAACATTTTTTACAAAACAAGCCCACAGATAAATGACATATGCATGTCATTTCAAATTTTAAAGAGTTCAAAGTAAAGCAATAAAACAAAGTATTCATGAATTGAACCAAAACATTATGCACTACTCTAAAACAATAAAAACATATTTTAATGCAATACGCTAAAGCAGAAAACATAAACAGCACAGATAATATGAGTACATAAAATATTGATGCATGCATCTGAAATACATTTAAACTACAGACCTTCTATCGCATTAGGCAATATTTCTATTGTCTAAAATTGTCATTGCTCTCAACTTTTTTATTTTCAAAATTGACATTTTATATCTTATTATATTATTTGTGATGGCTGACTACTAAAATATAATGAGTGAGAGAAAAGTTTAAACTTGATAAATGAGGGAGAACTATTTAATTGTCTTGAAATGTAAGAATCAATGTAAGTTCAAATCAATTATAACAATAGGAAGCTTTCTTCCTCTTAACACTTGATTGCCAAATTTATGATAGCTTTTGTTATCCCTTGTGTATTTCCCCAAACGCTAACTACAAAAAAAAGATGCGGTTCACTCATTTGTCGTAAACTAACAATACGAGGACAAAAAATCAAAAAAAGACGAAAAGGCATTATTCCACAATATGTAACATGGGGGAAAAAACCCTGAGCCTGAAAACTGATCTTGATTCACCTTTATTATGTTGCATGAAAATCATTCAATAAATGCTCTAGTGTCTGTTTCTAATGCTTAAGTTACTTTTCTAAGTTGTTAGTGTGTTAGAGAGTGTTGCCATCAGTAAAATTGTATAGTGGGATGTTTGAAGCAAAATGAAAGATTTCTTTGAAGATGTTGAACAATACGGGCCCCACAAAGGATTAACAAATTCGCGTTAGAGCAGTTATTCTATCATAGAGTTTTCTTTCTTTTATAAAATACCTGGCAAATCTCAGGGTGTACTAACAGTCCAAAATTGCAGTAAAATTTGATAACCAAACAAATAGGCAGATTTCACTCTGTGTGACTTATAGGTGGTACTAATATAAATGATAGTTAAGGAAATGTTTATTACAACAACTGTTCAGCCATTACATTTCAACTGCACCTAACGTATTTCCGCTCATCTCATTTTTTGATCAGGAATATAACAGTTGTTATCCATTCGTTTGATATTGTCATTTCGGGTTCCCTTCATAGCTCACTATGTGGTATGGTCTGTGCTCATTGTTGGAGGCTGTACGGTAACCTGTAGTTGTTTACTGTGTCATTTGGTTTCTTGTAGAGAGTTATGTCATTTGCTATCAAAACACATCTTTTTTATATATGTTGATAAATAGTCTCACTGAAATTAACAAATTATGTATATTTATTAGAATAATAAATAAATATTCAGAGCCTTTGGTTAACCGCTTTATGTTTCTAACTACCATTAATATTTATATTTGTTTTGATCATAAATGTTACTGTTTGCTTTGTCATGAAAATCGTGTTTTAATTTCAAATTTCTTATTCGGTCAAGTTTCATGGTTAGCAAATGTACATGACTATATTCTATTGCGTGATGTATAATCATATGGTTTAACTTATCAGGGTATTTTATAAGAATAACACGACGGGTGTTACATATGTGGAAAAGGATTTGCCATCCTTCTGGTACACCTAATTGATTTCGAAAGATATTAATATTACCAAAAAAAACATAACTGTTTTTTTTTAATAATTGATAGAAATGATATTAAATAAAGTCAACAGTATTATACCTCTATTAATCATAATTTAATTGAAAAAAGGGTTACAAAATTAAACCAAGGGAAATAAATCAATCATAAGAGATAAACAACGGAACAACAAAAACATTGAAGTTCAACAAATACAAACTCCAAGGCAATATACATAGAAAAAAGTAAAATCACAAAAATACTGAACTTAGAGGAAAATCAATTCGGAAAGTCCATAATCACATGGCAAAATCAAATAACAAAACGCATCAAAAACGAATGGACAAGAACTGTCATATTCCTGACTTGGTATAGGCATTTTCAAATGTAGAAAATGGTGGATTAAACCTGGTATTATAGCGCTAGGCCTCTCACTTTGATGACAGTCTCATCTAATTCCGTTATATTTACATTGATGCGTTAACTACACAGACACAATAAATAAAATAGTCAAAATATGTGTACATCAGTCATCATCGTATAACAATTTTAAAAGGAACAATTTAACAGAACACAAAAACATCTATCTACAAACACATTCATTGATTTGTGTGTCTGACGTCAGAAAATTTTATACGTCACATTGTCGTTCAATGTGCATACAAGCAATTTTAAAATTTACATAGGCAATGTTAGCATATAGGGTTAAAAAATCAAAAGTATGTAAGAAATTTCAGAAATAGACCGAGATTGAAGATAGTTCAAAAGTTATATATGGGCGTTTTTCAATAAAAACGTATTTTCTTGTCCTAGCCACTTTAAAAAAAATGTGTTTGATCTTTGCAAGTAATTTTTGTGCAGTCAGTACATTGAATTAGATTTAACATTTTTAAGCAAAGAAACAGTTTATTTTTAGAGGGATTGATAAGATATTGACTCCTGAATGGTCCAAAACAACCAAAATGGCATGTCCCTAAACGCCTGTCCAACATTCATACTCTAAAATATCGTAAAAAAAATGAAGAAATTAATGGGTTTTTTTTACTTTACATAAGTTCTTTAATAATTCAAAAGTATGTTCAGAGCCAACATATTCTAATAAACAGCTTTCAATATAGGTTTTTTAATTTCAGAAGGTGTGTCCCTCACAAATTGTCCACTACGAAACGAAGTCATTAAAATTTGCCAATAAACAGTTTTATAAAATCAATGTAATTTTTGTTTGCAAGAGATATAAACATTAGGGTCTTACAAAAGAAGTGATGCTTTTTATAACGGCAATTAAATTGTTGGTAAGAAAAATTGAGCACATCAAATGGACCAGAGTGATACCGTATTTTTGATAATGTCCCCTACGAACGGTCAAATCTCATTCAGTATCTGGTTTTTAAAAATTATGAAAAAAATATCAGTGTACAGCTTGATAAATGCTTGATGAATACAATCAGTCTTGTTACTATTACAATATAGGGATTGTGGGGAAAAAATAAAGCATGCGAATACGTCCCTTACGAAACGGTCCCTACGAAACAAGTATGGGAGAAAAACGTTTCGTAGTGGACACTACCACTACCATGGAGTCTTTTTTTAATCTTTTTTCAATTATATTCGTGCAAAACAAATAACAAGGGTTAGTTTCATGTAATTTTTTATTATGTTTTTATTAACATATAATAGGGTTTGATGTCAACTACGAAACTTTTTGTCCACTACGAAACGGTTTTGTCCACTACGAAACGCATCAAAATGTCCACTACGTAACATGAGTTGAACCTTCATATGTGAAGTACTGTCTAATCTTTATCGATAAAAATGATTTTCTAATTCAGAAAAAAAATGATATTTTTCTAGTATTTAAAGTAAACAAACTGAATGTCTATAGGAGACATTTAAAATTGCAAAAAATATGTGTGTTTAGAAGAAGTTTCGTAGGGGACAAAAGTCCCTACGAAACAGTACACAAATCATGAAAATAATATCAATTTTAAAGAATATTTAAGATTGCACTTTTTGTTTACAAAACAGGTCTATTATAGAGGTATTCAAAATAACTCTTGAAATTAAATTTTAGACAAGTTGATTTTCCATTTTTGTTAGGTCTGAAATGTACGCTTTTATTGAAAAACGCCCATATAGAATTTATAAGAATCCACAAATAGTAAATTCCACTACGCGATTGAATGATTTTGACGTTTATGGTTCAACGTATTTTGTAATTCATAATAGAAATATATCATAATGACATAAAATATAACAATGTCATACTGACGGGATCTTTTAAAGTACAGAGTCACGTTATGACTATTACATAATAACTGCAATATTCCTGACTTTTCCAGGACATTTTAAGAAAAGAGATGGGTTGAACCTGGTTTTATTGCTAACCAAACTAAATATAATAGTTCTATATTTCATAGTCATACATCCATCATTTTTAATGTGCATCAAATGTATAGCCATTTACAAGCAAAATATATAATAAACACATTGTTTCTAATATGTTTAACACGTAATAGCTAATGAAATAAATTTGAATACTATAAATTTATAGATGTAATGTGATCTTAATAAAGTTTCGAATATGAGTCAATTTTAAATAATGTTCAAAAATGCTGACAAAGAACAATAAATATGTAAAAGATTTATTGAATTTGTTTTCAATAATGATCATGCAGTATGAACAACTTTTCAGTTTTTAATTAACTATTATTTTTGATATTCATATTTCTGATTAGGTGAGTAATCTATTTGTAAACAAACGTATCCATTAATCGGTCACATCGGTCTTTTTCATAATTAAGGCTTATAAGGAACACACTCACCAAGATGAATATATGATGTTTTTTAAATATCAAAAGCGAATAAACTTTTAATTTATTTATCAATTTTATCAATTTCTCTGTTATATCAACATGTTGAATATGCTTGTAAATAAGACACCTATGCTGAATAAACAAAATAATGTAGAAGCCCCAACAACACAAATTGTACGTCGTGTGATTTCTTATATTTGAGTTTATGCATGGCGCCTGGTACCATTAACCTGAAGTTAGTCAACCGGATAAATGACAACCGAGGAACTTGTGCGGCAAGTGAATATTTTTTAATCATATTTTAGTTACAAATTGTAATCTTTAGATTTGTTCAATTAAAAAGGACACAAAATGTTAAAGAAACGTGGAAGACACCAAAGCAATATCAAAACCCTTTAGGCGAAAACAATTTGACATCACTATAGCAAAAGACGAAAAAATTGCAGCCTACGAAACACAACATAGACCACTTAAACCTCAGCAACACAAACCGCAATTAACCTAGGTATTAAATCAAATATTCCGGAAGGGTAAGCAGATACTGGTTCATTAGTGGCACTCGTTGTGTTGCTCATGAGAGCACAATTCGGTTTAAAGTTCAATTCGATGATTTCGCTTCATAAAAAGAGGATGGAATTCTGGTAAAAATTTATAGAATATATCAGTAGAATCTATGAAACAGATATTTCATAACGGTAAACCAAATAATGATGGTATCTGTACAATTTTGGAAATGATTGTTTCAACTTCAACATTTAGACATTTGATTCAACATCTTCTTTGTAAGCAGCAACCCTCTTTCAATATATGTTGGTTCATGTTTATATTAATGGAAAGATGTATGGAATTGGGATTCTCTAAAAAAATTCCTCCTTCGTGAACGATGAAGAGATCATCTTGTAAGCGACATTTGCTTATAGATATACTTATTGTGTATATTTAATTTAATAACAAAATGTGTTGTATTATGTGTGGTCAATGCATTTTTTTTTTCATCTCGAACTCTATATATTTGTTTAATCTTATAATGTATTTTGAGATAACCTTGTTTATCGTCAACTTAATTGTAAGTCCAAATGTAAACAAAGGTATAAACATTCAGTTTCTGCATATTTTGTTCGTTAAATAACTAGCTGTCAAACTTGAGTTATTTGGATTGAAACCAAACTCTAATTAACACATGTTCGGTTATTGAAATCATTGAAATTAGTAATTACAATAACTAAGGTTAAATCAAATTCAACATTATTTGTGAAATCGTTTAATATACTGTTATATTATTTAATTCTAAGAAATGGTTTATTCTTTGTCAATTGTGTTCCAAATTTATTTATATTGTAGTCCTGTGTTGTCATTTTGATGTTATATTTCACATGGCCATAAAAGTGCGAGGTTTGGCATGCCACAAAACCAGGTTCAACCCACCATTTTTTCCTTTAAAAATGCCTGTACCAAGTCAGGAATATGGCCATTGTTATATTATAGTTCGTTTCTGTGTGTATTACATTATAACGTTGTGTCGTTTGTTTTCTCTTATTTTTTAGTGTAAATTCACATTGCGATAGACGTGTCACGGTACTTGTCTATCCCAAATTCATGTATTTGGTTTTGATGTTATATATATATGTTATATTTATTATTCTCGTGGGATTTTGTCTATGTGTGTTACATTTTAGTGTTATGTCGTTGTTCTCCTTTATATTTAATGCGTTTCCCTCGGTTTTAGTTTGTTACCCCGATTTTGTTTTTTGTCCATGGATTTATGAGTTTTGAACAGCGGTATACTACTGTTGCCTTTATTTAACTGAATAGATATATTTATCATCATTTGACATTAAAATTTCTTATGTTTATAAGGTATACATGGTATTAGCATGTTTGATGACAAAAAAATATTCAAATTGTTAGTCCAAGGGAGACAATTGAAATATAGATTAATCAAATGTCAATTGGTATATGTTAATTATTTTATAAAAATATTGACATTGATTGAGAACCAAATAATATGCATATACAGTACATGTACTAGTGAAAATCATTTTTAAACTGTATTGTGTAAAGCCCATATATTGAAGAGACGGTATTATTTATTTTAAAATTTGTCGTGAATTCATCAAATCAGTCAAACTTTTTTTGAGCAAATATGTTCTATTCTACCTTACACCTACATGTTTTCAAATTCACTGATTTATGTGTTCAGCAAGCTACACCTTCACTGATGCAAATATTCATCTGCAATTGTTTCCTTTCAGTCTACTACATTTTCAGATCCCGATGATTAAATACGTGGTATTGGTCATGCGTTAAAGAGGGACGAAAGATACCAAAGCGACAGTCAAACTCATAAATCGAAAATAAACTGACAACGCCAAGGCTAAAAATGAAAAGGGCAAACAGACAAACAATAGTACACAGGACACAACATTAAAAAGTAAAGAATAAACAACACGAACCCCACCAAAAACTAGGGGTGATCTCAGGTGCTCCGGAAGGGTAAGCAGATCCTGCTCCACATGTGGCACCCGTCGTGTTGCTTATGTGATAACAAATCCGGTAAATAGTCTAATTCGGTAGGTCACATTCATGAAAGGGAAGGGATTGTATTTACGACGTAAGGAACATATCCGATTTCATTTGTGAAACGGTTATTCCATAACGGTCAACCAAATAGTGATGGCGTCCATAAAATTTACGAAGGGATGATTTCAACTTCACCATTTGGAACTCTCGGTTTTATAGCTTCCTTGTGAACAGCAACCCTCTTTCATGATAGGAAATGCAAGCACGGAATATCGTATCAATTGGGAAATATATACCCCGTATGCAGGTGCTGCTGGAATGTGTTGCTACTTAGAAATGGAAAGTTCACAATTGGAAAGCTGAAAATCAACTCTTTGTCGTAAAGTTTTGTTTTCAACCGACCTTCATTGTCAGTTTCTAGATGTTAGTCAAGATATGAGGCCCACTTAACTGTATCTGTAGTATCCTTTATCTCTAGTTCAATGCGATAGATGCGTTCCACATAGTCATCAAATTTTGAATTATTTAGTGAAAGAGCATTATCTATATAGCGGAAAGTAAAGGATATTTCTAACTTCTTGTCTTTCTTCCTACGAAGTTCCTGCATGAAGTCAGCCTCATAATAATAAAGAAACAAGTCGGCAAGTAGAGGGCACAGTTTGTCCCTTTGGAATGCGACAGTCTGTTGAAAAATGATTTCTAGTGGCAAATAGCCACAACATCCCTGAAATTAAAAACAAAGTACAATTTACAGGAGACCAACAATTCATCATTACTATATCAAAGTTATTTATTCTGGCATTCCTTTACCTCATTATTTCATTTTCTCATATATATGGTGATTTTCTGTTCTTTGATTTAACTTAACACGACTTATGCATGCATAACCCATATATTGCTAAGGGGTTACATTGAAGCATAAATTAGACCGTTGGTTTTCCGGTTTGAATGGTTTTACACTAGTAATTGTTATCGGCCCTTTGTAGCTTACTGTTCGGTGTGAGTCTAGGCTCCGTGTTGAAGACCGTACTTTGACCTATACTGGTTTTTCTTTACAAATTGTGTCTTGTATGGAGAGTTTTCCCGTCATACCACATCTTCTTATATCCTGCATAGTAGAAAATCAGTTTTAAAAAAGAAATGTGATATCTTTTTCATCGCTGTATTTATATCGAGTGCCACTGATGAGTCTGATGAGAGCGTATGGCGTCCCAAATTCGGCGTGTATATTTGATGAGTTCTTTCTTCGGCAACATGTATGTTGGTTGCACAGTTGGTATTGTCAATGATGCTTATAGTGGACCATAACTTAACGACTTGTTTTTGTTTTCATATGAAGAATAACTCTTTCAAATGTCTTTAACTTCACTCTCAGTTACATAGCTGATTTTTGAATGTCAACGTTTATTTGTTCCTACTTCCCGACGGAAACTTATTTGTTAACATTGATATAATAAATATAATAAATGAAGAAACATATATGGTTTTTTTTAACAGCACATCCGTATTAACATGAGACACCAATATAATCCCAATCGCTCTGCTTGAGGGGTTCCATTGGATGAGGGTTGATACGGTGTGTGATATTGAAATAGCCATATCATCTACACTTAATTATAAACATTATACCAGATGTTTAATGTGAAATGACATTATATAGATTAGGGCTTTTGAAAGGGACTGACATCGAAGACTGACGTCATGCATATATATTAAAAATGTGGTAAAACCTTTGCTATCGTGTCTGATATCGATATCATCACGTATAGCTTATACAGCACAATTTTCGTTGACCGTATTACAAATACAATTTATCTGTACTAAGTATATGATAAAATAATATATACTAATTTTCTGTACACTTTCTTGTTATTTTTGGAACTATAAAACTTCACGACATATTAATTAATGACCCATATTTCAGTGAGTGCTTGAAGCTCGTATATCCCCGCTGTGAACATAAGCCTTAGGATGCTTCTCAACCAGAAACTTTGTTTCATATCTCGATTTTTTCTCGAAATTGACACAGATGGACAACTTCAGACTAAATTCTCTCACAAACTTTATTATTTCAATTTTCCAAGTGTCAACTTCCAATTTCTCCAATTTCTCAATGGATACCGCATGCATTTTACACTATTATACTCCATACACAGTTGTGTATTACTACCAAAAAAAACAGTACGAGATATGTTTTTTTAAACAAACAAGCCAAATGTTTTGCAATCTTATATCTTTAGATACAAAATATAAGCTGTTATATATAACATTTTGTGTACGATTTCCAAATGCAACATTTTGACAGAGTAGGGTACAGCAAAGTGATGATACATGTTCTACATGAATGAAATGAGAAATGAAAATTGGGAATGTTCATATTGGACACAATCCTCAGTATCTAAATTACAAAGGCAACTTGTACGTAAGGAGGCGGGATAGTGTTACATGACTTTATATACTTCAGATTAGAGTGGTTTTTACTGCTAGGTCCCAATTAGCTCGTGTTTTTGCATTTTGCACGAAGGTGGAAACCCCCTCTTGCAAAACGAAGATCGTCATTTTCTTTTTTCTACACATAAAAAAAAATCAGCTTTTAGTAAGTTTTTTTATTTACATTAATTTTTGGAATTAGATAAAACAAAAAATGCATTCGTTATCAAAAATTTCACTCAAAATTTCGCCAATATTGAGAAAAAAGAAGTCTATTATGAGTCAAATAGCAAAAATTTGTTTAATGAAGATGTCGATTATTAATTAGATTGCTTGGAAAATGTCTATCAAATTTGGTTATTTATTTAACAATATTCATATGATGATTATTTGTTGTTACATATTTCTATCAATCATTCATAGTTCATTTATCTACATGTCAATCATTTTTCAAATTAACTAAATTGGCATTATTTTTAACTGCTCTGTTTGCACTTGGAACATGAATTGCGTGTAAAATAGTGTTGATTTGTAAATATGGCCAAATAATCAGTTATTGATGCTTGTGTTGCTTTAAACAAGACGTGTAATTTTAAAAAAGTAAACATCATCTGACGGAACCAAAAATTCGTGTTTTAGTATTCTAGGCCATGATTTGTATGAGTTCAAAATATTTCTATGAGTAAATTTTTTAAAGCTAATGCATATTTAAGTTCGTTTTTTTTTTTTGTCGTAGAATTGTTTTATTTCAATAAGAACTTACAATATGCATTATCTGAGCTTAAATGGCGTCAAAACATATTATTTTTTTGAGATTTCCAGGATTTGCATCATATTTCACCAACCACACTAAGTGGACAATTTTTTTTTTAAATATGTTGAGGTTTTATTACACCTTACGGTTCATTTATAACATGGAAGAAACTCTTAATTAATCTAATAAACTTTAGAAGTAACTATCCAGATACATTAGAATATACCTGCAACTGCAAAAAGCAAAATACAAATGGATGATTTCATTTTAAAGTAATTCATTGTATCAATATAACATGAGTACGAAAAGGAGGTGCTTTGTCTTTTTCCCTCCTTTTTTTAGTGAAATTCTTAAAGCGGAAAAGCAGCTTATTTATTTTAACGCACTACTCAGAATGATTATTTCATTTTTGTGTAAAGCAATACATGTTTTCCAAACTGATAATCAGGATTAATTATTATACTCCCTACTCCCCAAGAAAAGAAAATAAGAATAATTGATCATTTGAAAGGTACATGCAGATGTAAAAAGTTAAAAAGTAGCACGAAGAGAGCTATAAATTGTGATATGTGTATAAGTAACTCGAAAAGCAAATATCCATAGGTCAAAGTGGGGTTTCTATTACAGAGTGAATCTGTGACCAGATTGTTTCCATTGAATAGTAATACTTATTTACCAATGAGCGGTTGAGCTCATAACGCAGTTCTTTAATTCAGTCGGTTGGAGTAATATCTTGTAACAAAAAGGTCGAGGGTTCCTGGACCGGAGGAGAAAACGTGATTTTGTATTAAAAATCACGCTCTCCGGTTTCATTTATTGCATACAAATTACGACCCACAGTTAGAAAATTACATAGCTAGGGAAGCGTTAGAGATATCATCATTATAGAATAATGACTTTTGAGGTGGGGGAAGTGTGGCAGAATTGTCTCCCTTGCATGGTAATTCTTTTTTCAGTCGTAAGCGGTTTAGCTACAGAAGAACTTTTTAAGCCCAGACGTTCAAGCGCTGCCTTTAAAAAAAGAGGTGCAGTGTTCGGGTCCCGGAGGAGACATAGAGATTTCGTATTAAAATTCATGTTCTCCGGTTAAAATTAAATTCTTCTACGCGCTAAAGTGTTAAATCTAGATAGTTTGAAATTGTTATAAAATGTTTTGAATTATTTAATTCACAAACCGGTCCGAAAGTTCGTATGAACGTAAACGACAATAGTAGACAGTTTGGTTTATTAAATGGAGGAAGGGGTTGCTTCTACATCAAAACTATCAATGGATGCAAAATTAAAATGTATATCACTGGCAACAACACATGATAACTAAATAGCAAATTAAATGTGTAAGTAAATTATATTTAGCATGTAAATCAAGGTAAACAATGACCTTAAATTGGTTAATGCCTTGAAGCTAATTTCATAAAAACTTATTATATAGGTTGATTCTAAAAGAAAGACTTATCGTTCTGAAAGGAAAAACACTCAACATCATGACAGTTGTTAAATAGCAACTTGTCGAAATCAATTTTATTTTGAATCATTAGTCAACAGCTTCAACATTAAAGTACATTACTTTTGATGTTGATGTAAATGTAACTAGTACTAAAAATATTACAATTTAATTATATCAATAACGTTGTTTCGACTACGATCGCGCACGCCAATCTTTATCATAAAGGACAGTTGATTGGATAGAAGTGATAGCTGGGTGGTCACGACACTTTTAAACTGAGGCCCTATGATCTTAGCCTCGTTTAGTGTCGAGCAGTTGAAAAGCATACCAGGCTTCTATGACCTGATGTCAGATAGCTGTCCATATGAGGGGAATATTCTATATATTAAGACATTTAATTGGAAACCAGTATTTTGAACTTAACAAAAAATTGTTTGAGTATAAAAATGTATTGTAGATTAAGTTTGGGAAAGTGTATACCGACCTTTTTGTAGTCATTCCACTTAAGCAGTTTTTGTGATTTTGAACATAAGGATTGCAAATATTTATCAAATTCTCATACAGATGATTTTCTTTTTTCCTTGACATTGCCTGCTGAAAAAAGTGAAAGAGGGGTAGATGGGGTGTCAACCAGACTTTCTGGTATAAACAAAATTGAAGCTCAATACCGAACACCCGGAAAATAAAGCACTGATTCCCCAAGTCCCATTAAGTGTAAATCCAAAATTCACACAAAAAAGACATAACCCGACGTTACGAAAAGATCTGTTCAATAGTTCAGTTTATTTAAATTTTCAGAGATTAAGTCAAAGAAAGATATTTTACACAAATTCGTCTTCAGACATGTTAATTGATATAAGTTTTGTCTTGATCTTGCCGAAAAACTAAATAGCCAATGAAATGCATAAAATTCTTTGTCATGTGTCATGTAAGACTGCCTTGCTTTTATAGGATGCTAATGTAGCACATCAAAGATATGTCAGATATGATATATTTAAACAAGCGATACCCACGAAAATAAATGAATCCAAAGTATTCCAATTTAATTATATAAATAACGTTGTTTCGACTACGATCACACGCCATTCTTTGTCATAAACCATTTGACCATACCCATTGTACCACAGAATTTAAATTAACCTGAATGCATTGACCTCTTATCCTGTCGACTTTGATTCCGTCGGATGGTACCACAGAAGAAACCTTGATGAAAATTGAACAACTCTTTTTACTTTCTCGGGGATGAAGATTTTGCAGGTTTTGTAGTGATACGTTCATCAACGAAGTAATTTTGAAAATATAACGCCAAGGTAGAAACAAGATCTAGATCACATTAAAAAAATTGGAACCTTCATAAAGTTGTTGCTGATGGATAAAGTCGCTCCGACTTAAACATTGTAGTGTTTACAGAGAAATTATGATTTAAGGGTCTGAGGAACAGCGTATGTATAATTTGAATAAACATATTATCTCTTTAGAATTTTGCTGTCATTTCAACTTGATAGAAAATCAATTATGTATATTGTATTGTTTTATTGTTTTACAAAAGTATATTCAAGCACGTAGCGAAAATGTTTAACTTTCAATTGACAAAGAGAGACACTTTTTTATTGACATTTATTGCAAAAGAGAACTTTTCCTTTATACGAAATATTTTCAAACAAGTACAATATAATGTAACAGTACATTCATACAACTCCTGATCTCTCTCTATTTTCATATTTAAATGAAATCAATGGATCTCCCCATTTGACGGTTGAAATACGGCTGTCAACCAAAAAAGGTTGAACAAACGGTCATTGGTTTCCAATGTACAAAGTGTTGAAGAGCGGTGATGTTCAAACACATCGAATGGCATTGTCATAAATAAATGACAATGTTGTATATACAACAAAAGGGGCTATTACAAGAATGAGCGAATTGTTTAATCCTTATTCAAAACTAAGTTGAAATTGACAAGAAGCTTTTGTAACCACTGCCATGATGTCGGGTGTAACTCCATATAAGTATATAAATTTAATTGATGGTGTAATCTACATAACCTACTTTGTGTAGATATAGATTCTAACAATATAACGGCTTATTTCTAAACAATCTACCAAAGTATACATGCATACATTTTTCCCCCTTAGTTTCCTTCAATTTCTTTCTTTATTAAGTCTTTAGGTTTGTTTTATTACAGCGTCAATGATGTGTCTTATGTAGATTAAACGCACGTTTTCCAAAACTCTGACGAGTTATTCCAGATATAGATATATCCATATTACAGATATAAACATATCCATATTTCAGATATATAAACATATCTATATTACAGATATAAACATATCCATATTCCAGATATAAACATATCCATATTCCAGATATAAACATATCCATATTACAGATATAAACATATCCATATTACAGATACAAACATATCCATATTACATATATATACATATCCATATTCCAGATAGAAACATATCCACGTTCCAGATATAAACATATCCATATTACAGATATAAACATATCACGTCCACTCTGTGTTTTTGATAGACGTATTTCTATTTGTATCCATCTGATGAATTAAGCCTTTTTCAACTGATTTGTTTCGTTCGTTTTTATGTTGTATTGTTACACTACTGTCCTAGATTAGGGGAGGGTTTAAATTCCGCCAACATGTTTAACTCCGCCACATTATGTATGTATGTGCATATCCCAAGTCAGGAGCCTGTAATTCAGTGGTTGTCGTTGTTGATGTGTTACGTATTTGTTTTTCGTTCATTTTTTGTACATAACTTAGACCGTTAGTTTTCTCGTTCGAATTGTTTAACATTTGTCATTTCGGGGCCTTTTATAGCTGACTATGCAGTATGTGCTTTGCGTATTGTTGAAGGCCGTATGGTGACCCGTCATTGTTAAATTCTGTGTCATTTGGTTTAATTAAATGAACGAAATGTAGTATAAATGATATGTTTCGAGCGCTTTTACGGATAAACATCCATCAGGAACGCTTTTACTCAATCAAATGTATAGGACACAACTATGTGAGTATCTATATATCTAAAGGACCTACAATATAGCCCGGGTCCTTTTAGGTCAAAATATCCTTACATGTTACTTCTATAAAACATTCAAAACATGAACATGAGGAAATAATACATCAAAATTGTCTTAAATTAAACAGAATGTAGCACTGAATAAATTTTGATTTAATGAAAATATGCCGTTGAATTAATATTTACATGTTTTATCATAATTATCAAATGAGATAGATGTTAGCATTTCACATTTCGACGAACAATGTACGGCATTTAGAAAAATAAGGAAAACCGTACTGCAAGCTTAAGTCAAATAGGACTCCAAAATGTTTAATAATTCAAATTAGAAAATCCAACTGCCAGACTAATCTCCAAAACAGCCAACGAAAAACAAATATGATATACAGTATCAAACGACAAACATTAAAAAGCAGGGTCTTCTCTTACGACAGACTCATACATAATGTAGCGATGATAAACATTATTTCGGGCGCCTAACCCTACACTTAACAGTGGCAATGGTGTTACGTAACATTATAAGAACAACTCATAAAAAGTTGAAAAGGGATTGACTTATCATTTGCGACCGTTGATTTTACCTTGTTTACATGTTATATGACTTTAAAACATATAATATAGAAAGCCATACTATTAATAAATATAATATCAATTTAAATGTGCATTGTACGTGAATTTCATCACATATATTCTAAATCAAAGTTTAGAACGAATAATGTACAAAGGAAAAGTTTATATTGACAAATTCTTTTGGATGATTTTTCCAATTTCGACTGTGTGTGATAACAGCTTCAAGGTTTATGACAAAAACTCCGTATAAGGATCGTTTCCTTTCCAGAACTATTTTTCTTTACTCCATCAATTAGTGTAGCGTAGTTTTCAGATCGACGCTTGAAGTGACGGGGAGTTTAGATGTATGTGTATTTTGTTCTTTTTACAATTATTTTTTATCGTGGTTGACATACTATAATAAACAAACTGCTCTTATCTAGTGGTGTGTTTTTATTAATAGGTCTCCCAAACCATAATCGAACAAAATTCCAACATATCATGTCAGATGTGCTTAGATTTGCAGTATGTAGTCTTGCATGTCTAAATTATGTTGTTAGTCCATAGCGATACTTTCTGGATATTGCAAAGGTGGGTATCACTCAGTGAAAAAGTAAATGAGAATACCTTTTATATAATATTTCAATGTTAACACTATAAGAATTACGGATACCAACAAATGTTAGAATCATGATTATAGTCATATCTTAGCCCATGAAATGGAGAGAGAAAAAAAACTATAGACTTATGCAAGCCTCTCACATTTATAATAAGAATTAAAAACTTATAATAGTTAAGAAAAAATATGTAAAAATGAATCATGTTTTTTAATCTGAAATTTTGTAGGAAACGGTAACTTATGACGTCATAAACAAGTGGAAATTTACATATTTTTACATAAATTTGATATGTCACGTTTAGTGTTTTTGTAAATAAGCAGTATCATAACAGAACAAAACAATTACACAAATTTTCATATTTATAAAGTACAGTTTGTAGCAAAATTTCGTTTTGATCATAATTTGCTAAAAAAAAACAGGTTTAATCCACCATTTTCTTCGCAAGTACCGAAGTACTAGCTACTGGGCTGGTGATTCCTTAGGTGACTATCAGTTCACTAGCGGAGGCATCGACCCAGTTATATAAATAACATATAGTAGAGGTGAAAGTTACAAAAGAAATATTCATATCTTATAGGCAAAAACAAACAGACAATTTCATGGCAAAAATGCGAAAAAAACAAGAAATATGAATCCCTTCAAGAATTTAATGTGATCTTAGTCGGTCCAGAAGAGTAAGAAATGTGGCACCCATTGATTGTCCATGCAAGTACAAACCCGGTGATAAGTTATAATCGGTAGGTCATATTTGGGGAAAAGAGGACAAAATTGTGCTTACAACAATTGGAACATATCCGTCGTCATCTGTGAAACAGAAGGGCCCTGTGGTCGAGTGGTTTAAGTAGTTGAACTAATTTATAACTATCCAGTCCGTTTATCTATCGAAGATTGACAGTTTTCTCCGAGCACTTCGATATCCCGCCAAAAACAACTGACTGCACGAAAAAGCAAACCTGTGTTTAAAGTGGCGTTAAAAAAAATATTAATCAATCAATCAATCTGTGAAACAGTTATAAAAAACAGTAAACGACCTCGTTTTGGCGTCGGTAAATTTTTGGAAAGCATTGTTTCAACTTCCTCACCTTGCACTCTTGGAACAATATAATACTAGTTAAACAATGATGAATATTTACAGGTGAATTAATTGGCAAGAAGATATTTGACCTAAAATTGACCTTTCACGTTTCGTGTTTTTATTAATGAACAATAGCATTACATCACAAAACAATTACACACATTTATATTTTTATAAAGAATAGTTTGTAGCAAAATTTCGTTTTGATCATAATTTGCTAAATCCACCATTTACTTTACCATGTAAGGAAAATGACAGTAATTATCCAATTTTTTATGCATTTGAAGGAATTACAGCTTAGCATGAGGGAGATATTCCTTAATTCACAATGATTTCTAATTTTTTGTTACAGAATATTTAAATAACACGAAATCTGTATTTTCATTCCAGTACCGAAGTACTAGCAACTGGGCTGGTGATACCTAGGTGACTATCAGTCTATTAGCGGAGGCATTGACACAGTACTGATAGTAATGACTTAAAATAGAGGTGAAAGGTGTAAAAAAAATATTCATAACTTATAGGCGAAGACAATGTCATGGCAAAAATGCGAAAGAAACAAAAAATATGAATCCCTTCAAGAATCTAATGTGATCTTGGTCGTCCAGAAGAGTAAGAAATGTGGCATCCATTGATTGTCCATGCAAGTACAAACCCGGTGATAAGTTTTAATCGGTAGGTCATCTTTGGGAAAAAGAAGACAAAATTGTGGTTACAACAATTTTTTGGGTTGATGAATACCCTGCTAGATCCTGTCAGATTGCAACCTAAAATACTTTAATGTATGGGGGTTCATTTGGGGTGTGATTGTCTGTGTTGATGAACTTTCCCTAAATGCTGTGATGTATTTTATGCCCGTCATATTTTATATGAACGGACACTAAAATAAAAATAGTTGCTTTTAAAGCGGCCAAAAAAATAAACTGTATAAATATTAACACATTTTCAGAACTATTATTTGATGACTAACTTGGTTGTTTGGGTTAGGAATAAAAGAGGGACGAAAGATCCCAGAGGGCAGTAAAACAAAAAAATCGAAAAAAAACAGAAAAGCCATGGCTAAAAAAAAAAAATGAAAAACAGACACAAAAATATACATACACAACATAGAAAATTTAAAAAATAAGCAACACAACCCCGCCAAAACAAGGGGTATATCATGTGCCCGGTAGGTAAAGCGATCCTGCCCACATTGGCACCCGTCGTGTTGCTTATGTGATAACAACAGAGATATTGGAATGTTCCTTATGTTGTAATACAATCAACTTCCCTTTTCCCACGAATGTGACCCACCGAATCAGACTATTCCGGGTTTGTTATAAAGAGCAAACGAGGGTGCCAAATGTGGGCAGGATATGGGCCTATCTTCCGGGGCACCTGGATCACCCCCTGTTTTTTTGGGTTTTGTTCTGTAGCTCGTCTTTAGTTCCTATGTTGTACTGTGTTTACTTTTATTTGTGTTTCGGTTTTTTTTTTTTAAATTTTTCGCCATGGCGTTGTCAGTTAGTTTTCGATTAGTTTTACTTCCCTCTAGTATCTCTCGCCCCTTTTTGCAATTTAAAAAAATGTCCCCAAAATTTTATCAGCCAAACTTTAAAGTTTAAAATGAGATATTTAACCAACCTTGATGTGGCAGATGGTTTTTTCTAAATGATAAATTAGACTTTTAAATGACTAAAAATCACGTTTCACAAATTAGCCTTCTGCATCGGCACGAAAGGTATTATGTAATCCGTAATGTGTCGGCTTCCTTCGTACACACAGATGACAAACACTTTGTTTTTCAAAGGGTATATTAATGACACAGCGAATCTATTTTTTTTTTAAAAGATAAGATGTAAAAAATTACCTTGTCACTTAAAGTCTTTAAAAAGAATATATAGAAGCTTATTAAACAAAAAAACTCTAAATTTTCCCAATAATGGATTCATGTTTCCCAACAAAAACAAACAAAAAATTGTCAGAATAAAATTAAAATAATCATTTCAAAAAACAATTGATGATGTGGCCCCTTAGTAAGTTTGTATTGATTGTATAAAAACCGTTAAAAGTTTTAAAAGAGAAGGCCCGATGCAGGTTGGGGTGATTTCCTTCTCCCGTGCTTTTTGTTTAAATCCGACATGGACTCGTTGATACATGCTTTTCCTTACTTTTTATATTTTTTTTTAAAGGTTATTCATTTGTTAATTACTATGTTAATTTCCCACGAATTTGCCCAAAAAAAAAGTGTATTTTTTTTTTTCTTCATATTTTTTAATGGTTATTTTATTTTTGACAAAAAATTTTCCATTTCAAAAAACTTAACGAATTATTATCTTTTTATTATTTTCTGGGATTTTTTTGGTTTTTATTGTGTTTTGTTTGTATTTCTGTGACATTTGTATAATTCAATAGCGTAACTGTTGCTTAATCAATAATGTGGGTTATTTTATTCTTTTATACCAATTTCGTAAAATCGTTATTAAGTTAAACAACCAAAGAATATTTTCGACAAAAGGTATACAAATTTTTAATAGGGATTATGCAACTTAAAATAAACTTTTTAAATCAAATATTTAAAGGAATTTATCTGTCCCCTTAAAACCCCGAAAAGTGAAAACACGAAAATAAATGAAACCACGGTTATAGAGAAATGTTTTCAGTTTATATTTAAGTAGGACTTTTATGTTGGGATCTTTCGCTTTTTTATTTTGATCATTTTTGTATTCATTTCATTTCATTATTTTGTTTTACAATAGTCGTATTTTCTAGTCTAAAGCTATAACAATAAGCTTTTTAGTAACAGCTTTCACAAAAAATGTACTTTGATTATAAGTAATTTAGAAAGGGGTGTCTTAAAGATAAATTTAACTTTATGGTGTTAGTTAATCACGGAATTCAAAACAACACATTTAAATACAAATCAGCTAAATTTTTCTTTAAAAAGGGTTTCGTTGTTGACGAAATGCTGGGGACTTCCATATTTGACCCCTAATCCAGAAGAGGTATACAGACGATGTATATATTGTACAATGGGCCAACTTAGAATTCACCATGATGGAGATAGTACAAAGTTAGGAGAAATTAACACCATTTTGTTTACTCAACCAAAAGGGTGGTTGTACATATTAGTCAATAATTTACGATTCCACTTTTTATCTGCTTTATTTCATTACTTTTTTTATTCCCTTCTTTATTTCCTATTTACCATTTGTTTTTTTGTTTTGAATTTATTTTTTCATATATATATTTTTAAGCCATTTCTTTGAAAATTTTAAACGTTATCAGTTATTGTTTGTACTCTGATTGGATACTGTTATTCTTAGGACTTGAAGATTGATAAAACAACACGTAATGTAGGAGGGATAAGTAAGACAATTTTTCAATTCATAGTGAAAAAATTTGGAGGGTTTTTGAGCTTTTGATTTTCCCTTTTGGTCAGGGTTTTTCCCGTTTTGAATTTACCTTGGGTTCAGTATTTTTTGATTTTACTTTTTTTTACCACTGATATGAATATTATCATTATACAAAGTTTTTAAAAGGTTCAAAATAAAAAAGTAAACCAAAATTAAATAAACATATACTCATGCAACTGCCAAATTTAGAAAAATCTTAACTAAAAAAAACCAGAAAACGATTTATAAACTTGTGAAAAATAAATTTGACAATTTATATGAATTTAAAATCTGATATACAGTAAAGGGACAAAAACCAAAACATGTGTTTTCATGAATATGTCTAAAGAATGTTTAATTCCCCCATTCCAAATTGTTTTTACTGAAGATTTTATCAAAAAAAAAAAATTTTTTTTATTTTTTAGACGGGGTAAGACCTTCACTCTCTGCGCGGGAAAAAAGATGTCACAAAAGTGGGCCCCCTCAAAGGGGATGACCACAATGTCCTGGTGCATATTTCACAAGGGTAAAAACGAAACTCATTTATATATAAAATAATGACATATTGGTGAATATTTTACAAGTTATCGTGACTAGCATTAGAATATACACTTTATACAACGAGGAAAAAATTGCCATTTACCGTCATAACTAACTATGTTTACTTTTTGTAAAAGCTTGTGTCACTTTTAAGACAGACAATGTATGAACTATTGATCAAATTGTTAACATAACGTGTTATGTCAAAGGTCAACGTCGATTTGTATGAAAGGTGTCTTAAAATCATTCATTTGCAATTTTGATATGGAATTTTAATATGTTTTCAAGATGTAAAGTAATCACCAACATGACAGCTATCACTCAAATATTAATAAAAATTAGATATTTGATAAATCTGAATGATTTTTTAAATATAATAATCAAAAGAAACAGGTGACGTCTTAAACTTACGGTATTGTTGTTTTTTTCCCTTTTGAAGGCCTCACTGTTTCATTGCTATGTGGTGTTGTTGTGCATGTACTGATTGTGTGTCGTGGATTGAAAATTCATAGCCTTTGTTGGTATAAAAATAGAATGCAGTACTTAACATGCTTAACTTAGAATCATCGTAGATACAAAAAGAAAAAGAAAAAGAACAAAAGACTCACCAAACAATTGATATAAATCATACAATCCCCCATCTATCGTATTTATGCAGGTTATACGATAGCAGGAGACTTATACTCTGTCGACAAGTTCGGTTTCACTTCTTATGGAGATAAATTTGTACCTTCAGTTTTTGTTTCCATTGTATATTCTTCGTCTATTAATAACACTTGAAAATCGGTTAACTAATGTTGACTTATATATGAATTTAATACAACTAGTACAGTGATGATTAAAATAAAACAGTGTGATAATATCAAATACTGACAAGTTCATATAGGTTATTTTCTATAAATGTATTTAATTAGTTATCCTTTGTAAAATCTGTCAGATTTAAAATTTCAGTACCAATGCTTTATTTTGCTTACTTGAATAAACGCAAAGATGGAAAAATTAGTTCGCCTTATTTAACCACTCAGAAAATTAAGTATCACTCTTAGATTTAGGTGGTGTTTTCTTTTGTTCAGTCTTTCATGTTGTCTTTGTTAACTGTTTGTCTTTTTTTAACGAAACGCACGTCTGGAGTTAACAAAAGTTTAATCCTTGTATCTATGATAAAGGAGTAGGTTCAGTAAGACCCCTTTTTGGCCCCAAAATATAGCAGTTTTAGAAAATGTAATCTTTAAGCTTTCGTGTTCATTCATAATTTTGTAATGTAAGTTGTATTTGATGATATTACAAAACATAAATAAATGTTGAGGATGAACACGGATGCGGCCACTTTCATTTCTGACAAAAACCATCTGAAAAGTGACGTTTTTTGGCACATTTGATAATTTTTTCAAAAATAAGCTTCAATAAGAGCGTTTTAAATGACTAAATTAGTTAAAATATTTCATATAAACGAATCGTATCAATTGAAATAGACACTTAAGTGTTTAAAAAGTGTCCAAAAACTTTCGTTAGATGAACCTGAAATTTAGTCCAAAATCGGCCCTTACCGGACCTACTCCTTTAAATGATAAAAAGTAGTAATTTGATAAAATATGACAACGGATGTGTTACAATTATCGTAACCGCAATCATGCCCACTCCTGAAGGTGGCCTACCGAATTAAACTTTGCCTGGGATTATTCTTATATCAGAAACACGAGGGTGCCATTTGCGGCATGATCTGCTAACCCGTTCAGCACACCTGAAATCAACTCCAGTTTTATTGGGTTTATGTTGTTCGGTATTTATTTTTTCTGTGTGGTTTTTTGTGTGCAGTTGGCTGTTGTTTGTTCTTTTACTTTTTGTTTGTTATGGCGTTGTAAATTTATTTTTAACTTATGAGATTAAATGTCCTTTTACTTATTTTCACCTCTCTTTTAAATGGTATATGCCTTTAAATCGCAAGGTTTTTTTTATCATTTACTTATCTATTTATCCACGGTGCCCTTAAAGATACACAATAACTTTCGAAGTTCAAATCAAATTATCTCAATTAAATTAATCTACTAAACCTATAACGCTCCTCAATAAAGTCGATTCCGTTGAACGTTGGTCACATAAATCACCGATAATAATATTATTATTTATTGTTCTCCTGTATATAAGAAACTCTCTATTCTATAATCTATCTTAAAAATGTTACGCAACAGAAGTAAGTTCTGGTTGATCACTAAGGTTCTATTTTTTGAAATGGATTATAGAATTAAAAAGGACTTACGGAAAAGAAAACAAAATATATAGGGAAGTCTAACATTATGGATATTCGATGCACGCTATTTACAATTATAATGCTTCTAGATCTAGGTGGATACACATTGCTGGATGATACGCTTATGGGGAAGAGGAGGTATTGTTCTATATGAAGGTATACTGTGGATTCATTAATGTTCGTGAGAACCAATTTTCGGGGATTTCGTGGTATCATATGAACTCCGAATTTAAATTTTTAACGAAGTACAAAATTACTATTGTTTTGAATGCAAACTTTGGAAAAACCACGAAATCAAATATTCAATATTCCCAAAGTACAATGTTTCCTCAAACCAAGACAATTGGTACCCACGAAATTAAATAAATATGCACTATACAAGTATAGGATAACTTTTTTAAATCATCAAATATATCAAAGGGCTAAAATTTCAACAGAAATATAGTTAATTTAGAAATAAATGCATCAATGGGTCTTAACTTTGTACTTTATTTGGCCTTTTAAACATGTTTTTATTCGAGCGTCACTGATGAGTCTTTTTAAGACGAAACGCGCGCCTGGCGTACATATAAAATGTTGATCCTGGTATCTATGATGAGTTTATCTTAAAACAACATCTTCTTTAATAAGTATATCTGCTGATCTTTTTAGTAAAGCAATGGTTGTCAGATAGCTGAGAAACATATCAATTGGTAATGATTTTCCTATGCAATGTGTTTATTAGAAGGGACTTTTAAATGAATCAATATTTGATGTTCTTAAAAACAATTGGTTTCCCCTCAAAACACAAAAACTGGCGCAATGTTGATACTGTGAAGCTCTCCATACCTTTGCAGAAAGGTTAAACATAAAATGTGCAATATTTAGTTTAAATTTTTATTAAATGACAAAGCAAATGGCAAAAGTAAAATACTAGTAACAAAGTACCTAATTTAAAGGTAAATTCAAAAACGGAAAGTCCCTTTAAGTTAACAAACGGTAAAATCTAAAGATCAAACACATTTAAAAAGAATGGAAAACAACTCATTATTCTTGACATGGTACAAGCATTTCCTTATGTACAAAATGGTGGTTTAAACCTCGTATTATTTTTGTAGTCAACATCATTAAAATTAATACAACTCTTAATCATATTTGTTTTACACTGACAAAAACAATTACTGTGAGTCATAAAATCAAGATTAATGTAATATAAATAAATAAAGGCAACAGTAGTAAATAACTTGTCGAGTAGGATACATGAATATTAGAGTACAGTTCAGATCTTTTGTTGAGTAGGATCGGAAATTGACAATAGAATGGTAATGAATTAAGTAAAAGTCGAGAATAGTTTTATAAATTTATACAAGACAAACGGAATATATCATAATAAATAGAATACAATATTTGATAATAAAAAAAGTATGGCTATCAATTGGGGATAAAGTTCACACAACATAACAGACATATTGTTGGTAGTGCTGATGACAGCCGGCCTTCTCTGCAATGGTCACAACATTCGTCATGATCAAAAACAGCCTTTATATGGAAATAGTTTTCAAGAAAATGTGATCTTCATGATTTTGTAGAATTTCAAATAGCAAGACATGAATCTCTGATCATATTCTCATCAACAACTTACTTTATTAGGCAATTTATATTTTTTAATACAAACGTCAATGGTAATTTTCATAATGACTTCAGCAGCATGCATACAGCTCGAATGAGCAGGCTTGCTTGTAATTCGAGCTGAGAACGTCCGAATTAAAAACAATTATGCCAAATAATTACAAGCTTTTGAAATGTAAAAAATGTGTATACAAAACGTTATTACTGTTTTAAAGATATTGAATACAACGTATTGTGAAAAGAAAGACAACTTAAAATATAAGTATTCCCATTATTAAGTTCAACGTATTTAGCAATGAAGCTAAACATATTATTTGTATTCACTCATTTATCTTGGTAAAATTAAAATCACCTCTTCGTAAATTGTGCGGACGCCATCACAAGTTTGTTGGCCGTTATGAGATATCCTTTTCACAGTTGATACCGGATATGTTCCTTATGTCGTAACTACAATCCCGTTCCCTTTTCACGATTGTGACCTACCGAATTAGACTATTTACCGGGTTTGGAATCACATGAACAGCACGACAGGTGCCACATGTGTAGCAGGAACTACTTACACTGCCGGAATCTGATATCACCCCCAGTTTTGGTGGGGTTCGTGTTGCTGAGTTTTTCATTTTCAATAGCTCTTTTATACTTTTATTGGTCTGTTTGTCTTTTCTTTTTTAGCCATGGCATTGTCAGTTTATTTTCGATCTACGAGTTTGACTGTCTCTGCTATCTTTCGCTCCCCCTTTTTCAACCTTCTATGTAGCCTGGTATTGTAGGTTAACACCACAAAATAATTTACCGTAATAGTAAGACATTGGGTCATTTAGTCGGTACAAGGCACAACAATAATAAACAAAAGTTAAAGCAAATGACAGTGTATGCGTCGAAGAGTACTTGACTTTACAGAAGCCTTTCATATCCAAGTTTCGACGACTAAACATTTTTCGCAGCCTTATTATGTCAAGCAAAAATAACGGCGACAGTCTTGGTGTACAGACTTTATAACTAGACCTTGTTGAATGCTTGAAGATAAAATTGTTCGAGTTTAAATACTTTAAAATGTTGTAAAAATATAAATTCAAAGGGGACCGTACACAGAATATACATAGTGCTTATTTGTCCTTTTTGCTAAATTGATGTGTTACGTTAAATATTAAGATTTGGTATGATTGCCAATGTAATAATTTTCCAGCTATCCGATACCTCACTCCACGATACCGCTAACCCAGTTAAAAAAAGGGACCGACATGACAAATGTTAAACATTCAAAGCAAAATTATAAAGATCTTATTTATTTACAAAATAAGGGAATGGCACAAAGAGAATTTTGGCAGGGTTCAAAATGATTACGGGCTCCATATTCTTGAACAACAGTGCAACATAAAAAAACATAAACATTTTTCTGACAAAAGAAACATGACATAGCTTGAAGTAGTGTGAGTGATTGGGTTTTCAAGTTATTTACTGATTGTGATTCATTCATTCAGTGTTTATAATAGTGTTGGTGTAAATACTTCTTACTACAATTTAAAATAGTCCAAAGCAGTTATATAAAAATCCTGTTTGGATGATCGATTCAAACTTTGCCATCAACCGACACTTATCGATGTATTTGTTTTATATCTTTCTAATTACGTTTTCTGTGTTTCTTAAATTATTTCATGCATCCCTTAGTAACTATTTTTAATTTGAATCTTATTAATGCCTTCATTGTAAGCAAAGATGATTTTTCTTGTCTATTTGTCGTCATGATACAACGTGATATTCAAACTGTATACGTTTAGATGTAAATATAGACATGAATCCTTCAATGCGGAAAGTTATATAAACAACATCACGGTAACATAATGAACTTCCTCAAACATGGGAACGCATGCTTTTTTCCTTCACTTATTATTCTCATGCTTCTGCGTTTCTGCTTCAAGTGAGTACTGATTATGTTTATATGCTAATGAATAGGCATGAATGAAAAGTTCTGTTTTATAATTGTGATCTAAACAATCATCAAAATTATAGAAAACATAAATCATATTTAACATTCAATCACTTATTAGAATATAAGAATTCAAATCATTTTTGAATTTCTTATGATTATTATCTTCAGAAATGATTATTTTCTATCACCTCTGGAAACGTTTCTCAAGCAATTTTTTTTTTATCTCCGGTGTTAGATGTTAAGCATTTGGAAAACATAAACTATTTGAAATCGACCCTGCCAATCCCGCCATATATCTTTCTGTTTAAGTTATCTCTCCAGAATTAAAATGGTTGATAACACGTACATTATTATATGTAGAGGGTAACTAAATATTGGATTTAGTCCATAACCTAATGTAATAGCGGTATCTGATAATATATGCACTTAGCAATTTGGGGAATCGTTTTTGAAATTACAAACTTTCTGAATTAAACTGTGGTTTGCGATTATCCAGAAACGAGTAATTGTAAGAGAATAAACTTAATTGTTAAAAACAATTAAACCAAAATTTTGTTATGTTTGAATGTCGGCTTGTGTGTTGTTCCGATTGGACTGCTTGAATAATGACCGTTATGAAGGTCAAAGCCATCGGGACATTTTGGTTTATAGACTTGTTATTTAATTAAAATTCAAAATAAAGTTAAGGGTAAAATGTCTCTT
>CM034352.1:97932714-98034337 GCA_019925275.1 Mytilus edulis
CTTGGATGACGGATCGGCTACAAAGAAACAACGCTTGGTCAGCACCTCATAAGGAACATTCATGCTATGTTTGGTTCACTCCCATTCAGTGGTTCTATAGGAGATGTTCAAAATGTAAAAAGTTAACGACGACGACGGACGACGACAGACGATGGACGCCAAGTAATGAGATTAGCGTACTTGGCCTTTTGAGCCAGGTGAGCTAAAAAATGGAATGGCATATTTCACCATTGATATTAGGACGAAGATGAGAAAACGTACAGAGCACGGTTTGGACTTTATCAATAAACAAAACACATACACATACCGTATACATACTATATAGGGCCTCGAAAATAAGAATATCCTGTACCTTGTCGGAAAATATTAAATGTATGTGTACGTACAAACTTAAGAAATAGGACAAAAGGCGATACTCGCAGAGTTTTTCTGGTGTTTCGTAGCGAGTACAAAATACATTTCATATTCGTCAGTGTAAAAATATTGTTTTTTATTCTGCAATTTACACCCGACACTTAAAGTCAAAATTGTTAGAATCCAAAAATTGTCGGACTTCAAAGAAATCGACATTGTTTAAACGCGGACCGCGAAAAGGACGACAAAATAAACGGTTTATGCAAACAGAATTATTCACATTACCGCTTGCTCAACATGTTAAAGTGGAAAAAGGGGTTGGGGGTAAATGAAAAATTTATTTGTATGAGAACCGATAAAGCAAACAATTGTGTATGTACCCTTTACTTGTACATTTTTTGCTGATTGCAGGATAAAGGCAATTATAGTTGACCGTATGTCAGTGATAAAAAAAAAACTTTCGTATAATCACCTGTAAAAGGCCACGAAATGTAAAATCATTCAACGAGAAACCTAACGGCATAAGTTTTAACAATACATTTTTTTTTAAAACCACCAAAAATGACAGACATGAACCAACGATATGTATATTCATTAACATGCTTAAAACTCTGAACAGGTGTATGTCATTTGTATCAAAAAATCTTTTAATTCATTTTAATTTCATTCAAGATTAAAACACAATGATGACTGCTGTACCCCTATTTTTGTCATTTTTATCTGTTATGTCTGTTTGTTTTGTTCAAACATTTTTGTTAATATGATAGAATTGTGTGCGACTATCATACAAGTGAGAGGTTTCGCTAGCTATAATACCAGCTTTAGCCCCCACCATTGTCTACATAAGAAAATACCTGTATATTTACTAGGCCAGGAATATCACAGTTTTTTCCATTTGTTTGAGCTTTCGATCTTGCTATTTGATAATTGACTATCCGATTTAAATTTTGCTTTACTTGATATTTATAATTGGTTCTGAATGCTTATTGTTTTATTAGGATATTAGATTTGTTATGTGAGGAAGATTTATTTTTGATTAAAACATCAATTTACTTTATAGGTATAAGAAGATGTGGTATAAGCTCTCCATCTAAGTCACAATTTGTTAAAGAAAATCCGTATAGGTCATTATACGGCCTTCAATACGAAGCCTGGGTTCGTACCGAACAGCAAGCTATTTTAAAAGTGTCCCAAAATGACAAGTATTAAACCATTCACACAGGGAAACCAACGGTCTAATCTATATAATAAACGAGACATGGGAAACAGTTTTTAATAAATCAACAAACAAACAAACAAACAAACAATAGGTTCCTGACTTAGGATAAGTACAAACAAATGCAGCGGGTTTGAACGTTTTAACAGGTGCCAATCTTCACCCTTACCTGAAATATAAGTGTAACACACAATATCAATAGAAATGGCTTAACTTGATAAAAAAAACATATTAACAAACACAAGTAAACGTACACTGATTGAACGAATACATTTGATTTATGACACAATGTTAATACATATTTTGTAGGCTGTTTTGATCATATTTTGTAGAATGTTTTAATCATATTTTGTAGGCTGTTTTAATCATATTTTGTAGGCTGTTTTGATTGTGTTTTGTAGGCTGTTTTAATTATATTTTCGGCAATACTCAGTAAAACGATTACCGATGATGCAAGAATAGAACCGATATATGGATAACAACAGCTTAAGCAGGATGCATTAATTTTAGAGAATCGAATGTGAAACACCTACGTCGTTTGGGTTAATTAGGGTCACACGAGCGTGCAGATTAAATCCTATATACCGGCTTGCTTGGTCAATAACTATAACATAATTATACATTCTGCTTACAAATATTGAAAACTGTGGCCTTTTATTATGTGTAATTTGCTGTTATATTATTTGAAAACAATAAAGCGCTGTATAAAATTAAAATATGCCATGACTTCAAGATATAGAAAGCATGTAACCTTGCTACTTTGAATTACATAATCATTACCTCATTTTTAAAAGTACATCAATAATACAAGATGTTCCTATCCAAGGTATACCCTATGCATTATTTGTCTGATCAATTATAAAAAAAAAATTCATACATTTGCCAGATTATTTTGGAAATAAGATAGATAGGCTTTGGTGTGTGACACATCGATTGATGTTAATAAAGCCCAAACGATGTATCTTTTAAGTACGGGTCATTCTTATCAAATAATCAGTTACACACTGCATAAAAAATTGTGTTTATAATTAATCTTCAATGGAATTGACTAGTAATTCAATACTTATATAGCATTATAACTCGAAAGAAAAGAGTTCGAATCTGATAAAAGGTTTTACACTCGCACTATTTTTCTAGAAATCTATGAAACCGGAAAAAGATAGAAAACAATTGTGATACTTTTTAGATTCTGGTACCATTTTTTTTTTAATTTTGATATCATGATTTTTCTGTTTTCGACTTTGTGACATATCGTCACATGACAACTGCTAATTAAAATTTAACTTTGTACAGCTGTATCTGACAAATAAATATTTGTATTATATAAACATAGATGTTGATTTATAGCAGTATTTTTACCGCAATGACATTCAGCTTGTAGACGTACGTAGTATAGTCGAAAATAAAATAATAATAATTAGCAAATGATTAATTGATTGTTGCTTGCTAAAACGTCCACGTGCTAATGTTTAATGCAAGTTAAGGACGAGAACACATTGAGAAAACATACAACTGATAGATTCTGTAAAAGAGGCTGTCTGGGATCAAGGTCAGGTAAATTTTGACTAGCACAATAAAATGAGATAAAGTGGATTGTGTTAGAGACTTTGTCTTGCTTCAGGCCTTCTTAGGACACCCAAAAGAGTGTTTGCAAGGTTTCTTAACGTACACAGAGCGTGGCACTCTCCTTACAAAAGGCTTAATTAGGAATTAATATCCCTATTCTTACCGGACGTGGCTGTGTACTTGTACACCCTGCATCGCCAAATAGACGCCCAACTTCGGTGATAGTTTTACGGCCGGTAGGATGAAGACTTAAGTGACTGTATTTATGTGCTCCCCAATCACAATTGTTGTTCCTTTTATAGTGCTAATTAACATATATTAATACATATTGTTTTTTTATTGGTCAAGGGAAGACAATCCGAATATTTATTTCTTTATAAAGGATTATCATGTACATTTAATGTATTTAAAATAATGCTGAGTAACTTCTTATTATGCCAACAACAAAAAAGAAGGAAATAATTAGTAGAAAGTCATTTTTTGTTGCACTTGAATAACAAAAAAACTCAATGTGTCATAATATAGCAATTTTGTTATCGAATACTAAATAACATGATAGGACGGGTGCCACTAGTGGATTTGATATTACTTTAAGAAAGAGTCAGTGGAATGAACTGTTGACCAATCGTTCTCGTGGAGGGTTTCCGGACAGTTGTTTGACTTTTCTACACTTTACACAAGTATTCCCATTCCAAACTAAAACACAAATTGAAAGGGTTGGTATTGCTTTGTTACATAAAAAAAAAAGAAAAGAATGACCAATGTAGATACAAGTGTTTTGTCTTAGGTAGGGATAAATCCAACTTTGTAAAGAATCACTCTGATTCATACAAAAGATTCTCTGAAACTGACATTATCAGGGTGCTTGATCTCTTGATTGACAACGCATTTGTTACGCTTGGAGGACGTGCTTTTTAACAAACTATCGGCATTTCCATGTGAACAAATTATGCGTCTCTTCTTGCCGACTTGTTCCTTTATTCTTATGGGGTTGACCTCATACAGGAACTTCTTAGAAAGAAATACAAGAAGTAAGCAATTTCCTTTAACTTTACTTTCCGCTATATAGATGATGGTCTCTCACTAAATAATTCAAAATTTAGTGACTATGTTGAACGCATATATCCTATAGAACTAGAGTTAAACCGATACAGTTAATGTCAGCCTCATATACATCTTGAAATTGACAATGAGGATCGGTTGAAAACAAAAATTTTCAGCAAAAGAGATGAAATTTTGAGATGATTTCATCTTCCCAGTTGTGAACTTTCCATTTCTGTGTAGCAACATTTCAGAAGCGGACTAAATATCTCCAAATTGATAAGGTATTCATAGGCTCGTATTTCCTATCATGATTTCTTTGAAAGAGGATTACTTCTCACAAGGAAGTTTTAAACCAAGAGTTCCAAATGTTGAAGTTCAAATCATTCCTTCAAAAATTTTACAGACTGCATCACGAGTTGGTTGACCGTTACGATATCCGTTTCACAGATGCTATCGGATATGTATCCCGTTCCCTTTTCATGAACATAACCTACCGAATTAGATTATTTACTGGGTTTGTAATAATATGAGCAACACGACGGGTGCAACTTGTGGAAACATAAACAAATAAGAATGAAGTAAAGGCGCAATCAAAATACATCAGTTGCTAGAAACATTGATCATAAGACAGTCAACCAACAAAAAAAACAAGAAACCACAACAATGGTAAAATCTTTCCTGTTTCTAAGAACATGTTAAATCAGGCGACAATCCAAGTCGCATTAGTTGGTAAGCAATACGCAAGGAAAAGAGAACGGAAGAATGGCCAGTATAATAAAGGATAAATGCTAGTTCGTTAAAAGATGCCATGAACACCGGAACTTGTACATTAAAAATCAGGTCAAATCAGGTGCTAAGATAGGCTAGCGTAAGCAATATCTGATCTCCTTGTGACATCCGTTGTGTGACTAGACATGCTATATATCACCTGTTTTGTTGAGTTTTTTGTTCGTACTTTCGGTTGAATCGACTACCTTTTTCTAGTTACGATCGCTATATCAATTTGTATGTATAAATAGTACTACGGTACGTATAATAATTCGTTTGTATTTTTTTTTCATGTTTAAAGGTATTAGAATATAAGATATCAGCTGCTCGACAAAATAAGAACCTTTTCTTGAAACTCGTTGTCATAGCTGATATTTTATTCAAAAAGGCTTGTCTACAACAGTGGTCTACAAGGCAGATACACAAAATTGAGAATGAAAATGGGGAATTTGTCAAAGAGACAACAATCCGACCAAAGAGAAGACAACGCAGCTAGAAAATCTCGCACCCGGAGGAGGTCCTCAGCTAGCCCCTGAATAAAATTTTGTACTAGTTTAGTGAAAATGGACGTCACACTTAACTCCAAAATATGTAAATGAACTAAAATTAAAACACATACAAGATTAACAAAGGCCAGAGGCTCATGACTTGGTACAAGCGCAAAAATGCGGAGGGTGTTAAACATGTTTTGTGAAATCTCCACCATATCCCCTTATACCTCTAGCAAATGTATAACCCATATTTGTATACGTGCATATCAAACACGTATACTCTTATTATCAAACATCCAATATTAAAAAATGTAATTCTGTATGTTTGATGCCTCGTTCTGTCATCGAAGAAAGCAATTGATATCTTACCAATATATAAAAAAGAAGATGTGGTATGATTGCCGATGAGACAACTATCCACAAAAGACCAAAATGACACAGACATTAACAACTATAGGTCACCGTACGGCCTTCAACAATGAGCAAAGCCCATACTGCATAGTCAGCTATAATAGGCCCCGATAAGACAATGCAAAACAATTCAGATGAGAAAACTAACGGCCTTATTTATGTAAAAAAATGAACGGAAAACAAATATGTAACACATAAACAAACGACAACCACTGAATTACAGGCTCCAGACTTGGGACAGACACATACATTAATAATGTGGCGGGGTTTAACATGTTAGCGGGATCCCAACCCTCCCCCTAACCTGGGACAGTGGTATAACAGTACAACATAAGAACGAACTATAAAAATCAGTTGAAAAAGGCTTAACTAATCAGATGAACAAATATACAAGTGGACGTGGCTGGGTACTTATACATCCCGACACAAAAGACACAATGAACAGATCTGAGAGTACTCGCAGTTATCAGACAGCTAGTTCAAAGCCACTAACAACTAATAAAAAAATCATGCATCTAAGACTAAACTATCAATCCGTAAGCATTACATTTTTTTATAACAACAAAGCTCCTTGTTGCTTAGAGAAATTATGCCTGTTCTCATGAGATAATACCTTTCCACAAGAAAATATATTGAAAAAAAATACAGCTATACTTTTTATCCTAAACATTATCAACCTTCTGGTGAAAACATTATAGCTTTTTTGAGGAAACAATATATATTAACCAAGCTTCCAGGTGTACAAAATGGATTTAAAAGAAGATATATGTTAGTATGTGCGAAGAAAAACCCCCACACTGGATTGTTCTTAAAAAATACACGGTGGCCTTCAGCTGTTATCTGCTCTGTGATCTTGTTATTGTCTCTTTCACATATTCCCCATTTCCATTCTCAATTTCATTAAGTGTAAGAACGAGAAAATCATGATTTTGCATGGTCCTATTTTGTCGCCATAATATTTAACACAAGGAAGCTTTGGAGTTTATACGTAGTCATTCTTTAATGTCGTGATTTTGAACCTAGGTTATCTATCACCAAGAGATCGAAGATTTTTGAATCATCAATGAATATCATATTCATGTGTATTTGAATTTAAACTATGGCTTCATTTATTGTCTTCTTCCTTTATCAAATTATTTCATTATAGTGTGCCAAATTAAATGAATAAAATAAAGTGTTTAGATTGAGGCTTGGTTTTAATGTACATGTTTTTGGTGTAAACAGACATTGTATTTAAAGAAAAGAGGTGCCTTTGAAAAATACACTAGTTATTTGATTTCAAAATCAGGTGCGAGTTGCGGTGAAAAAGTTAGCTCCTTTGGGTAAACATAATCACACAACAGCAGGAAATCATAACGACAATAAAATAATATATATTGCACGTTCATATTGTACCCCTATGGTCGTTTACCATAATGTTTCGCTTTGTCATACCTCGTTGTGTTTATAGATCTTTATATGTACCCGGCAAAACGGAGAAGATGCCAAAAGAATAATTAATACTATTAAGTCGAAAAGGGACAGAAAACAGCATGCCAAAAGAAAAAGAAAAAACTGCAAAATAAACTCGTATTTACGAAACATATTAACATAAAAATACAAATGACTTATTATCAAAAGCGGCTTCACCAAAAGCAACAAACAAACCGAACCTGGATGATCTTATGCGATATCGAGGTAAACATAACTTGCTCATATTAAACTACCGTCGTCCTATTAGTATCATTTGGTAAAGGATCTGATATCTAGCTTTCACTTTTAATTTGATTGTTTTACTTTAAATTTGTTTGTTTTGTTTGTATTCATTTGTGTTTTTGTTCAATTTCATTTTTCACCTTTTTTTTTTATTGAGGTGGCAATTAATATAAAAGATCAATAATGACAAACCATTCAATAGTTCTACAGGGATAAGTTAAAAAAAAAAATTAATTGGATTTTAATGGTTGCAATTGAAGCTTCTTTAAATTTCCGTGAGACCTTCAGTTCGAAAATGTTGTCTTCCATATTTGAAGATGTACCTATTATAGTTACATAAAGTAAATATATTGAAACTTTTTTAAGAAAAACATTTGTTATTCAACATGCTATTATTTTGAATAAATTAAGATTGAGGGAAGGATTTGCTTTTGGTGCAAAAGTTATTCAAAACATTTTTTTCATAATGATTCGTCTAAAATGTTTAATGTGTTGTATCAATATCATCATGATTTGAATATATAGAGTGTTATGAACCAAATTTATACAAAAATATATTGAAAGAACGTGACACTCTGTAAATAACATGTAAACAATGTCAATTTAAAAATCCGTGGGTATTTTAATACAAAACAATCATTTAATTGATTCAATAAATCCAATACACTGTTTTGATAATAACAACCGATAGCAAAATACGTACAAACGCTTTGTGTCTGTATGATAAATAAGATAATATTCAATTATTGAAGACACATTCTTTACTGATTTAAATATTTCATCATACATGTCATATACACTGCTATACGCATTACATTCTTTAATAAAGACTAGAACACACCCGCGAAATCGCGGGCATTCAGAGCGTAGTTTAAAGTATGTAAAGTGTTGTTGGGAGAATTTTGTGAAATATTGAATGACTGGAGAATTTCGGCAAAATTATCATAAATCATAGGTTATTGGGGACAGGAAAATGTTTTTTTTTAATCCCTCCTCCTTTTTTTCCAAAATTCCCAATGTGTGGTTTTCTATCAATTTCAATATGAATATACATTTAGTATGTTATGAACATTTAAGTAAGGAGCCTGTACTTCAGTGGTTGTCGTTTGTTTATGCGTTACATATAAGGTCCAATCCACAAAAGGTTAAAACTGTTTCATATAGCCTATGCAACTTTTTCGACAATGTTGATCCTAAGTTAGTCCCTTCCGTATAAATATTCAGTATGCCTTCGGAATATACAAATATTATGATCAATTTCAATAACGGCCGGGTACCAGTCTACGTTAACCCTCATTTGGGATAATTTTTTAGTTAAACTTAGTTTGAAAACAGTTGCATACCGGCTTGTTGGCATAACAGTTTTTTTTATTTCTTCGTTACACAAAATGTGTTATTTACAACAGCAACAAAAAATCTTTTCTATTAAAAACAAGAATGTGTCCCCAGTACACGGATGCCCCGATGTAATTAAAAAAAAAAAAAAAACCTAAAAAACAAATCAAAGTGAAGTCGACCTTGATTTTATGAAAATCAGCAAAAATCGTCATTTAGATAAATTATATGTTTTTTGAAAATATCAAGAATATCTTGACATTCTGAGAATTTTTGCTATCTAAGGCAACACGTGTTGCAAGCGAATTAAACCTCAACAGCTTTAACAGAGTAGAATCTCGATATAGGTAGTACTTCATCATTCATTAGTTACTATTTTGACTACTTTGGCTGTGAGCATTAGTGTGAAAGTTGAAATGTAACACCCTGTTCGTAGCTTGAATGGCGTAAAGTGAAAGATATCATCTGGTAAAATATTTGGTATAGGAAATATTTATACGATAACTTTCTACTGGAGACAAATCTGGGGCAACCTTCTGTGAAACTTATGCTTTGGTTGCCATTTTTGTGCGTAAAAATGCCATATTGGACGTAGGTTTTTTGCCATGCTTGCCGTTGTTTAGCTGAATGAATCGTACACACAGCGAGTTGTAAATTAAGTAAAGGTTGATACGAGAGGAAGTTATTGCCATAACACCGCATTGCAGTATTTTAACCGAAATTTAAACAAACCTTTAACAAGCACTATCATAGCTTGCACCGCTGTATCGTATGCCCTTAAGGAGGGAAATCTCTATATGATAATAAGGTCTATTTTTAAAATTGCTTCATTATTGGTATCTTCCAAAACATTTTTTTCTTTTGAGCGTTATCATCTGTTATAGCTTTTGCGCAGATGTACCAATTATTGAAATGTTCCGTTTCTTACGGTTAACATATACATAATATTAAAGGAAGGAACAATGATATTTTGCCAGTAGATTTTCCACTGTTGTTAAATGCATGCATCAGATAAAACTTTTAACCAATAGGTAATTAAGAGGTCTATATTATAATTGCTTTTTTCAAGTTTTTTGTAATCGAGTTTTTCAAAAACTGTATACCTTATACTAGGAAGCCATTACGGTCATTCATTTAATATCGTGCTCATAAAACAATTTAATCATACTAGCATCGAAGACTTTGCAATTAAAGAACGTTGTATTCATGTTGATTTAAATTAATACAATAGCGTCATGTATAGCCATCCCCATGTATCATATTATTTCATTATGATGTGCCAATATCTTTTGAAAAACAATGGGGCATGAAGACAAAGCAAGGCTTTGTTTTACTGTTCAAAGATAGTAACTTTGTTGTATATTAACGTCAGTAGAAAATTTACATCCATGATATACAGTTGAGTAAAAGGTAAGTTCCTGCGATTTAACGACGTAAATAAAGAAACTGTTGATTTTTATAAAATTTGTGAAGAAATTTTTTTTTTGTATTAACAATAACATCAAAGAGTCGCAAGAGTTATAAATTACAAATTATAAGGCAAAACCTAAAGAAAAAATAATCAAATGCAACATTACAATGTATCATTAACGACAAGGCGTATACAAAGGAAGGAGAACCAAAAACTCTCAAAAAGAGACTGACAACCATCATGGCCAACTTGAAATCGACGATCAGACAAACACCAGCCTACAAAACACTGTATAAAAAGAAACTAATGACTGAGCAACATGATTCCTTTCCAAAAAAAGGGTTATGTCAAGTGCTGTGTAAGGTTTAAAAGACCCTGTTCCGCACATGCCACCCGTCGTCGCAATCATTTAATGTATTTTAATACGTTATATCAAGTGGTTAGACATCACGCAGTAGCGGATTGGTCATTGGCTTCTATTTAACGCATAAGCTTCAGACACACCAAACTTGTTCTAAAAAATCCTTAAAAATGCGTAAAACAGGCTGTGGTCTGAATAAATGTAGATCATATAGTTTGGCAATGTCTATAATGTGACTTTATCGGTCGGCCCAAATTAATTATCACTACTTTGTGACGTCGATTATGTTGTCCCGGTATTAACTTTGACCCAGACATATGTATCACCGGCGTTATTTATCTTCCGGTTTTCTCGTGAAAGAAAGAAGACATTAATTTAGTTTGTATCATGCGAAATACGCAGATACAACCCGATAAATCGATTTGCACGTGGTCTGCATAATATAATTGTAAAGTATCAGGTGCTCGACACAATATGAAGCCTACAAATATAACTCTTTCGTCGCGCTCACTCGACAAAAAACTTGACATTGTGACTCGCAGCCGATATTTTACAATATTAAATGCAGACAAGCCGATAGTCGTTACCTACTTAGTCCATCTCGTCCATCTCGTCTTTATAACGTTTTCTTGTCAGTCGAAATATATGCAGTCAAATTATATTCAGTTCAGATCGGGTAAAGTTGCTCTTTCTTCTCATGGGGACACCGTTTCAAAACAGTCCAAGCCCCTTTGTAGTCCGTTTAAACCGGTTTGTAACTAGTTATATTTCCGCTCATTATACCATGTATGGACAACTCGTTCTAGCTAGTTCCCAACGCTATTTCTTCATTCACGAGTAGATGAACTATATCTGTGATTACGTCATCATCTCTTCTCTGGTGCGTTTGGAATATAAGTTCATCACGTCCTAGTCTGACGGCTATAAAAACCAAGGACAATTCTTCCAATCTTCTCTCTTTCGCCGCTTTATTTTTTGGATATTTTTCTATTGTGGTTATCGTTTTATAACTTGTGTTTTTTAATGATTTTACTGCATATGATGACATGCATTATGATAGTCTGATATTCCGTATGTTCTAATCCAGATGTACGTCTTCAATGTCGTAAATTGATTTAGAAATGAAAAGTATATGTACATTATTTCCCCTCTATACGAAATATTGTCTCTGACACCTTCATTAACCGTTTCCATTTTCAAGTTTATCACTGTCATCACGTTCACCGAAGGTACTACTACATGTAGGACACTTTTTACCCTCGGCTCCCCCTCAGCTGCAAAATTATCAATGTTTCTGGACAAATAAATTTAACCAAATGATGAATAACCACCGAGAAAACGGCTTCTATTTATACCATACATTGTCTGACTTGACTGCCAACAGGGTTAACGTTTGATGACCGCAATAAACGTACTCAGAATAAGAAGAGATATCGAAAACCTACTACGACCTGTGTCCGGTTTGATCATTCTGTTTACAAAACTTTGAATTTTTCGAAAAAACTAAGGATTTTCTTATCCCAGGCATATATTACATTAGCCGTATATGACACAACGTTTTGGAATTTTGGATCCTCCATGCTCTTCAACTTTGTACTTGTCTGGCTTTATAAATATTTTGATATGAGCGTCACTGATGAGTCTTGTGTAGACGAAACGCGCGTCTGGCGTACTAAATTATAATCCTGGTACATTTGATAACTATTATGCATAGGAGCATCTAATGAGTAATTTGCAATGCAGTGATTGTCAAACCATTAACCTCATTCGCATTGAGTTTTAGAAATTAAAAACTACAGAATTTATAAGGAATTAAGTCTTTACATTTTCTATGTTTAACCTTTTTTTAAGATAATTTACTTTTTCCTAGCAAGACAAATCAAGATGGGTTTAATGACAGGACTTGGACGTTGCGTCGTTACATTACTGAATATATTTTTCTTGGTAAGTTTATTCTATTACATTTGCATAACTCGGGGTAATAATAGCTCATCTTTCATTATTTTTACCTTAATTTTTATCCTTATTATTATAAATGTCCTGAATACTTGTTACAATGTAATATACCGTTTTTTTCGTTATGTGCATGTAAATATAACTGTGACTTAATTTTGTTTTAGAAGCCCCTTGATTACATAAATCATAGATTCCACAACTGCAGCAAGTGTGTTAGGATATTTCTCCACTCGAGACAGTTAATTTTTAATATCTAAAGCGCGAGGCTTGCCGAGCTTTTTAAATGATTAAAATCTAACTGTATAGAGAGTGGAGAAGTATAGTAATACACGAGTCATAGTGTTGGAATCTGCTATCCTTATGGTTTTTATCCTTCTGTTTCAAATATTTGAAGAAAGTTGTGTATTTTTTATGTGACGCCATCAGGCATGGTCGCCTTTTTTCATCACGTCACAATAGGAAAATTCAGTAGAAACCAAGAAAATTTAACGTCACAACTAAAATTCGAGCAATCATTTGCCGAGAACAGATTTTTCACGAGTGAGGAGAAATATTTTTCTCACACCCACCGGTCAAGAAATGTGAAAATAGCGCAAAATTAGAGCAAAAAAGAACGAACACATTTTGGTAATTAATTCAGATTTTATGTGTTGTTTAAAACTGGTATTTTGTCGGATGTGCACTGTTCGACATTCTAGCCTGGGAAAACATAATTCAATGTGTACGTTGTTAATTTGTGTTTGTTATCTGCAATGATGTAGATATCAGTTAATTTAAAGGGGCATTAGCTGTCAAATTCATGTTCACCGATTTGAATCAAATTTTCATATTTGATTTATAACATCCTAAATTAATTTATATGTAAATCAAAATTATAGAAAGTCTTTAATAGATAATATACAATGTATGGGCTCAAAATTATGTATACACATTTCGTGTAAAGGAGTAAGTCCGGTAAGGGCCGATTTTGGCCTCAAATTTCAGGTTCATCTAACGTAAGTTTTTGGACACTTTTTAAACACTTAAGTGTCTATTTCAATTGATTCGATTAGTTTATGTGAAAGATTTTATCTGATTTAGTCATTAAAAACGCTCTGATTCAAGCTTAAATATGAAAAATCTATCAAATATGCCAAAAAACGTCAATTTTCAGATGGTTTTTGTCAAAAATGAAAGTGGCCGCATCCGTGTTCATCCTCAACCTTTATATATGTTTTGTATTATCATCAAATACAACTTACATTTCAATATTATGAATGAACACGAATGCGGCCACTTTCTTTTTAGACGGAAACCGTCCAAAAATTAAACAAAATGGTAAAATTTTGAAGATTTCAGTAATTTAGCATGAGTTAATGATGCTAGAATGCGATATTTGTGCATTGTATTGTCATAAACAGCTCATATTTATGTAGCAGAAGCATTTTTCTTTCCAAAATATAGCTTAAAGATAACATTTTCACAATTTTATAAAACTGCTATATTTTTGGGCCAAAAAGTGGTCTTACTGAAACTTCTCCAAATTTTAGTCTCGACGTGAACTCCACAGACTGCCGATGGTCATATTATTAGTTACATGGTGTGTAAGTGACCTAATGCGATATATATGGGGTCAGTAAATTCCAAATGGGGTGAGAGCGAAGCCCAATATTGAATTTACTGACCCCATATATATCGTATTAGGTCACTACCACACCGTGCAACGAATGTATCTTTTGACTAGCGGTCTATCAAAGTGATCATGTCTTCAATATTTAGTATTAAGATCCTACTTCCATTTGTCTATACAGAAAACAAATGCCAACAGTAACAACATTTTAGCTTTAAATTTGTTTTATGAATTTATTTAAATCTTTCATTAGATGTAACAATTTCTTCATCTGTTGAATCTTTTAAATTTCTTTTTTTGTTTTGAAAGATAAGTAACTCCGTTATGCCAACAATGACAACTTGTTTGCTTCAATTTATGAACTTATTTCAACCTTTCATCATCGATTTCTTCTTCTGTTGATGAATCCTTTCAGATTTTTTCTCAACACCGTATTGTTTTTATAAAGGGTTGTGACATCTTTTTTCTCTTGAAAGGGAATTAACTCCTTACTAACCCCATATGGTTGCTAACTCTATATGGTTACTAACCATATATTTTTTAGACAACCCTATACTTAATATATATAGTCGCCATGTGTAGTCAGTTAACCAATCATATGCCAATAAATCTATAGGAGGTTAGATAAAAACCAATATAAACATAACAGACTTTTTTATTATCTCTTAGCTAGTGCCCCTCCAATGATATTAACTTTTTATTTTTCAGATCATTAGTTTGGTGTTGATAGCTCTAGGCGTAATTGCATTTTATGCTTCGAAAATCCCAGCTATCATTACGATTGAAGATCAAATTAAAGTGATTCTTGAATCTATGTCTTCAGCTGCTGGGAATACAAACACCGACGCGATCGACTCTTTCTCCATTACTGAATTATTAGATGGTATTGGTATGGGACTGATTATTGCAGGCTGCGTCCTTCTTATTCTGTCATTTTTTGGTTGTTGCGGTGCCTGCTGTAAATTTAAAACATTGATTTTTTGTGTACGTATTAGTGTATAAGTACTATCTTCCTAATTTCAAATATCGGTATTCTGTTTTACAGAAACTATAACCTTTGAATCTGTACTGACAAGAAAGAAAAAAACTGAAAAAGTAAGGTCCACAATATGCACTGAATAGGAAAACCATATAGGTCAATAATGCACTTAACACTTGTCGTTCAAAGCATGCTGAGTCAAGAATACTACAAGCAGTAAATCGATTGAAACATCAAAATCGATAAAAAACTGTTATATCGGTTTCCTAGTTTCACAGATATTCATGATAACTGTAGACCCAAATTGTGTTTAACATGTAATTTCAAATAAAGGACGATAACTGTGTACTCGAACCATATATATTGAGGGTTTAATTTTAAATGTCTATCATGGCCTATGCAAAATGTAAAACTTGGTTTTCCTGCCGCAAATATCTGTTGACTTTGCTCCTTTGTGCGTCGCTAATTTGGAGAATTAAACCTTAGTTTTAGTAGCTCAAACTTTAATTATAATACAATTATCTCCTAAATACGAGGGTAAAAATATTCTTTGAAATACGAGGATAATAATGATGAGTTTCCTTCAATAACTAGCTTTTTGACTCTAAAATCACACATCAAATAATTAACTGATGGCTTAAAGTATAAACTTAAATTATTGCATTCAGGAGGAATTATTGTCACTGCAAATTACAAAATCTTTCACGTATACAGAAATATTTTAGGTTGTGTTTTGCAGATATGTTGTATGTCTGTGATGTATGTGTACACACTCTGGAATACTGGATCCCGATAATTGTCACCTTAACCTTTTACGTATCAAAGCATGGTACCTTTGATACCTTTTTGGGTTGCTTACGCAATCTTGTCGATATAACACAATCATACAAATTGGTTGGTTAACTAGTAATAAAACAAGGTTGAATTCACCCTTTTCTTCGAAAAAATGCCTTTATCGCTTGATAACGTCTGATTTTGTCAGTTTTATGGCCTTTTCCTTTTTCTAATTTACCTTGGAGAGGTGTAATACAATTTTAGTAATGTACCTTGTGGTATAATACAAACATAAAAAGTCACTTACAAACAAACAATGCATATATAAACGAAATGCTGTATTGCGGAAATTTTAAAAAACAATACAGCCATCTGTCAAAATGAAAAACAAGTATATTTACGTGGAGTGCATAAAATATACAAAAACATGTATTGTATAAATACGTATATTAGTTTATACATATTTGGTTTGCTAAATCTAAGCAAAATTAATAAGACAGAAGAAGTCATTCTTTTCTCCATAATACGATTTGAGTATTTATAAAATAATATTATTAGCATGCACTTTAAACGAACAACTGTTTCTGTGGTGATGACGTAGAATTTGATGGTTATGATGTTCCAAGCCAGGTATTAGAAATTTGTTGATCTTTTGATAAAATTATGAACATGTTCGAAAATTTGGAGAGTCTGTTCATTCGAAAGTTAAAAGTTTACGCAAGTTAACATTTTATTATCTAAACAAATTTTTCGGCCAGCCATTTTAAGATTGTTGATTAGCTTCTGGACATGTAGTGTATTTTGTGCAAGCTGATGATGAACATCCTCATACTTTTTCATTTTAGTCATGATTGTAATTGACGTATTAAAGTGTAATCTTTATTTTTAATAGTACGCCCTGATAATAACAATACTGTTGGTGGCAGAAATAATTGTCGTGATTTTGCTTTATGCTGCTCCAGACACGGTGAGTAAAACTTTGAATCAAAACAACTACATATTCTTAAGTATACACATATATATATATATATATATATACCCTTCTACAACGACATTTGTTTTACATGCACACGTATAAAAATTGCTGTTTTTATCCAACGCAATCATAGGTTTGAACGTAGTTTTCAATTTAGACTCGTATATATATAAATATATACAGCGAACGTATACTTTAAACATAAATACAAGATGATGTAAAAGGTTAACGTCAAATAGAGATAGATATAGGTTATACAACTGTATCGGATGTGAGACGATATTAATCCACTCGATACAGTTGAAGTTTTCAAATACTTTGTGTAAACCGAGCGTTTAAAAACAAATTTAAATGATACTATCGAGAGTGGAAACGTATCGTATTGCACGAAATGTGGTTGAGGAATATGTTTCACTAATAATTTGTAGACGATATAACAGACAATATTTATCTTTATTTACGACTGAACTTCAAAAACGTGTCTTTACTACATGTACATGTAACGTTATCAGGCATGGTGCCCTCTTCATGACGGCACAATAGGAAATTTAAAGGAAAACAAGAGTGATCAACACGATTGAATAAAAATGGGAAGTCAGGAAAGAGATAAATCGGATAAGTAGTAGAGAACGTACTTTTATCTCAAATAAACGATCGACCTCATTTCTTACATATGAAAAAATGTGGTTTGATTGCCAATGAGACAACTGTCCACAAAAACCAATTTTCACAGAAATTAACAACTATAGGTCACCATACAACCTTTAACAATGAGCAAAATATATACCACATAGCCGGCTAACAAAATTAAAACAATTCAGACAAAAAAACTAACGGCTTGATTTAAGTACAAATTAATGACAACAACCGACTACAGATCAGATAACATGTCTGTGACCGATCAAACCTACTACAATTCAATGGTGGAGTTACAAAAATAAGTCAGAAAGGACATCATGCATCTGATTGGACTCATGAAATGCTTAAATGCTTTGACACAGTTGTTAATGTCTATTACAGATTCAAGGTTATATAAAGGACGGGTTACTTGAGTCATTGAAAAACTATAAAGGAATCGGCAGCTCTGAGGTAGCAACACTGGGATGGATGTTTGTTATGAAAGAGGTAAGTTAATTCTTAGTTCCATAATACTAAAACGATATTTATTTGTTTATCAAATAAATTGCGTCATTATTTATTTCATCTATTTATAAAATATCATTTTATCTTACATAGATCTTCCATTAAACTTCGTATTCTGTGCATGTCTAAAACTTACACGTATTCCTTCAATGTGTTTCGATAATCTTTTCAGTGATGTTGCGTTTAACTGATACACTTGTTATATTCATACATGATTGATAACGTAGAAGAAATATTAAAGATGATACGGGTAACTGTCTTTAATATTTTTGTATGGAGGAAATATGTATATAATCACAAAATAAAAATAACAAGAAGGTGTCCAAAGTACACGGATGCCCAACTCGCCCTATCATTTTCCATGTTCCATGGACTGTGAAAATGGGTAATTATCTAATTTGGCATTAAAATAAGAAAGATTATACTATAGGGAACATATGTACTAAGTTTTAAGTTGATTGGACTTCAATTTCATCAAAAACTACCTTGACCAAAAACTTTAAACTGAAAATCCCACTTTCATTTTCTATGTTCAGTGGACCGTGAAATTGGGGTCAAAAGTCTAATTTGGACACCAAAATGAGAAAGATCATATTATAAGCAACAAGTGTACTAAGTTTCAAGTTGATTGGACTTCAGCTTCATCAAAAACTACCTTGACCAAAAACTTTAACCTAAACGGACGCACAGACGAACGGACGGACGAACGAACGAACGAACGGAACCACAGACCAGAAAACATAATGCCCCTCTAATATCGTAGGTGGGGCATGAAAATATACCTAAAACTAGTAAAATTTCAAATCAAAATGTAAAAGTCATTAACAGAAGAGCTTTCCACATTTTCTTTTTTATATTTGCATTCTCATCACATATAATTACGAATCTAGTTGAGACATTATACTACCTAACCTAATTGTCCGTTCGTTTTTCCATCAGTCCAATTTGATGAAAAATTACTATTAGATTGTGGTCATATCATTAACAAACTTAGTACACATGCTCATTATTTTTTGAACAGTTTAATCATATAGCAACCGAACAAAGAAATATACTACCAGTGTCCCACGACTAATATTCTTCTTTTCCTACTGATCTAAAATCAAATAAGTGAGAAACCGATGTTAATGAGTAAAACTCACCAACAGACGCGCTCGAAGTAATCACTATGATAAGAGGGAATAAAGCGCATCGAAACCAAATTCATAAATTGAATTGCCAAAATTATTTATGGTTAATTATTTGCTGTTCTTAGATCTTGCAGTGTTGATATTTAAAATGGACCTATACAACTACAGATACAGTTAATAGATGGGAAAGATAACTGCCTGTTTAATGAAATATAATTTGTACAATGATACTAATTCAGGCTACTAATCATTCTCTTAAATGCAAAGAATTTCGCTCAACCCAGTGCTAGGGGCCATCTCAAACCTACAGTGGGGTGAAAGTTGTTTTGCTCCGTCATGAATACCTCACTAAGACTTTTATTTACACACTTTTTTGTTTTCAAACATTCTAGCAGTTATAATATAAAAAAGAAATGTGCTATGATTGCCGATAAGACAAATAGGTCGTTCTTAACGCGGTATTGTATCTTCAAAGGCATGTGTAAGAAGCTTGTAGGAACTCAAAGAAAACCTTGCAGGGGCAAAGCGTCAAAGAGTTAGAGCGTTGACGCCGCAAGAGTTTAACCATCCTTTCTTGTGAGTTTTTTCATCGTGTACATCAAACATAATATAGATCAACCTATAATAAATAAGCCTTCAAGCTTTTAAGATATTAAGGATTGAGTTTTGAACACATAGAATGAAATTCAAAACAGTGTGGCTGTGGCCATTGATTGACACATTAAATTCATCCATTGACTGGGACAATTTAGGTGAACGTTTGTATGTAACGACCACTGCTCACTATGTACTTTTTAAAGACATTTAAACTATGTGGTCACCAAAGGTTCTCAACACCTTTATAAAGTAATTCGAAAAATTAATCAGAAATAACACGATGTTTTGATTTATATCAATTATATAAATCAAAACATAAAGGTTATTCCTGATTAATTTTCGAATTATTTTATAATTAAAGGCGTTAAAAACCTTTGGTGACCCCACAGTTTAAATGTCTATCGTAGGTACGTCGTGAACAGTGGTCGTTACAGACAAACGTTCACGTAAATTGTCCCAGTCAATGGATGAATTTAATGTGTCAATCAATGGCCACAGCCACACTGTTTTGAATTTCATTCTACTTTGAAGTCATTTCAACATTTCTACCGAATGACCTTTTGAACATTTAATTCAAAACGTTGAATTTTAGATACATGTTATTCTCAGATCGACGCGTGGTCTATACTCGATGTCCATTCTATAAATCGGAGTTGTATCTACTAATCGATGTCTAAGTCTCTGGTATATCACTTTACACGCTTCAGTACTATGACACAGAAAATATAAATAGAGGATTGCAACTCACAAGGAAGCTATTAAATCAAGAGTTCCAAATGGTGAAGTTGAAATCACGACCGTTATGAAATAACCGTTTCACAGATGATATCGGATATGTTTTTTTATGTCGTAACTACAATACCCTTCCCTTTTCACAAATGTGACTTACCGATTTATACTATTTACCGGACTTGTAATAACACAAGTAACACGACGGGTGCCACATGTGGAGCTAGATCTGCTTACCCGGTTGGAACACCCGAAATCACCCCAAGTTTATGATTGAGTTCGTGTTGCTTAGTCTTCAGTTTTCTATGTTGTGTCTTCTGTAATATCATTTGTTTGTTTGTCTGCTTGTCTTTTTATTTTTAGCCATGGCGTTGTCAGTTTATTTTCAATCTATGAGTTTGACTGTCCCTCTGGTATCTTTCGTCCCTCATTTACAGTTAATTGATAATTTTGACTATATCAACGATAATAAAGGTCAACACAGAAGTGCTGGCTACTGGGCTGGTGATATGCTTGGGGAATAAAAATTCCACAAGCAGTGGCATCGCCTCAGTGGTTGAAAATAAACTCATCATACATACCAGGATTAAAATATGCTATTTGCGACAGACGCGCGTTTCGTTTACAAAAAACTCATCACTGATTCTCGAATCATAATAGTAAAAAGTCCAAATGAAGTACAAAGTACAATAGCAAAATACAGCTGAGGTAATCCATTTCTGAGGTAAAAAAAAACCACATTAGTATTTAAAAATATCAGAGTTTTGTAAACATTTTTTTTTTTATAATTCTATTTTGAATTTCTTCATCTTGTACAATATTTATATGCAATTTTTTCTATCAGAAAAGAATACAATGAACAGTTATTTATAATTATGACCAAATCAAGGATAATTCATGTCAACACAAAAGTACTGACTACTGGGCTATTGATACCATTGCTAATAAAAACTCCATCTGCAGTAGCATCGACCCAGTGGTTGTAAATAAACTTTTTGCATTTGCACTAAACGTGCGTTTCGTCTAAGAAAGACCTGTCAATGAATAAAAAAAAGATGGGACGTACACAGAAATACATCTTTTAAATATGTGCAAATAAAATATAGTACAAGCTTCGATTTCTTGAAAAAGTAATATTCAACATAGACTAATGTCAAATTGTTTGAAATATTTGAAGAAATAAAACAAAACATCTGTTATACGATTATAGGATGTGAATTTAAGCATGGATACAATTTAGGTATTCCTTAGTATAGAATCATGAATCGTTTTGATGTCAGTTCAAACCTATTTTTCTTTGATTTAATATACATGTTAATTCAAAATTCATTTGGAGTACCTATATAGTAAATAAGGATAAATCTACCAAAAAAAAACACACATTGAAAACTGTTGCCTTGACGCTAAACACGTAGGTGAAAACAACTATCAAAATAGGTGTAATTTGGGTATTCTCATGTTAAACACCATATCATCAAGCCGAATTATTTCTGTTGGAAAAAGATCGAAATGGAAAATTGATACTTAATAATTATTATTTTTTCTATAACAACTATGAGGTCAATGCTCCAATTCCAGCAAAAACACGCCAATTATACAAGTTAATGATTGGACGCCTATTTGAAACATAAATCAATCATGATGACAGATGGGATGTAATTTTTTTGGACTCAATGTCGGTTTAATTTTTAAGATGTGTATAAAATTTAAAATATCAAATTCCTTTAGTGCACGTTACAATGATCTGGTAATATATCGTTATTCCGGCTATAGATTGTTATCAACGGTAACAGGTCCCTGACGCGCTTTTGGACTACATAAGATTTATCAGTGACGCTCATATCAAAAAAGTTTTTATAAAGCCTAACAAGTAAAAGTTGAAGAGCATTGAGGAACTAAAATTCTAAATAGTTTTACCAAATACATCTAAGGTAATCTATGCCTGCCATAACATCGAAGTGCTGACTAATGGTGATACCCTCGTGGACGAAACGTCCACCAGCAGTGACATCGACCCAGGGGTGTAAATGGTTATCAAAGGAAACAGGCTTACAATTTAATATTCCAGACGCGCGTTTCAACTACATAAGACTCATCAGTGACGCTCAGATCAAAGTAGTTATAGATTCAAACAAGTAAAATTTTGAAGATCATTGAGGACCTACCATTCCAAATATTTGTACAAAATAAGGCTAAGGTAATCTATAATATATAACAGGCATGTATTCCAATTATCATCGTACAGCTTATATAGGAACCACATACTAATTCAGTGCTCGAAGTCCATCTAATGTAGCATTTGAATTTTGTCTTTTCGGAAAATCTACTAATTAATTAACAGAATAATTAATTATAAATTGTGGAATTTTTAATTTTAGATGAAATGTTGTGGTGTAAATTCGTACACAGACTTTAGTTTAACTCATACAACTGATTGGAAACGACCTGGAGTTTCTGTTACATCTGATCTAAGTGCACCTCTTGTATGCTGTAAAATTGAGCCGTCACCTGGAACTAACGACGGAGACTTCAATTGTGCTCGTGTAGGCAGTTTCTGGAATATACATGAAAACGTAAGGACTTATAGAATTTTGGTAACAATTACAATTGCTGCTTTATGCGTTGAATGTAAAAAGTAAAATCACAACAATTCTTAAATCTTAACTTGCTACAAGCATTTTCTTATGTAGAAAAAAGTGGATAAATCCTAGTTTTATAGCTAGCTACGAATAAGACACATAAAAACTTATTTCTTACTTTTGGAGGACGTGTTTTTCAACAAACAAACGGCATTTCCATGAAACCCAGATAGACTATTTTTCTTGTCGATTTTTCTTGTTTTTAATACATGTGTGACTTCCCGAAGGAGCGTCTAGTTAAGATTAAAAAAAGCTAGTATTATCCCTAAACTTCACGTTCCTTTATACAGATAATGCCTTCTCACTATATATATAAAGTTTGTGTTCAATGCGTGTGCATAGCTTTTTATTTATAACTTCATGAGATTAGTTAACGGTAACTTGAATATATAAACGAGTTTGAAAAACAAGATTATGTAAGGTTATCGTCGTAAACATTATGTACAGAATTCACATTTGGGTTTTTTTCCTGAATTTTACTGGAAAAAAGTTGTTACCTTAATGTCAGATCTTTGGGTTGAAGAGAGAATTCTTTCAACAAAAATGTTGGACCATTGCCACGTTAAAAAGGACGATTAGTGATAATCAGGATGTACTGATGGCTCACTAAATTGGTAACGACGTAGAAAAAAAAAGTAATCATGTAACAATTCGCTTGCAATAAATTCTCAACTATTTCGTCATTTCGACAAACTAACTTCACATATTGCACGTCCCTTTTTTTTAAATATTGACATAACAATAGTAAGCTGCATATTAAATATAAACGAACAAGTAATTTGTCTTATGGGGTGAGGATGGTAACGAAAATGTTCAGCTAATAAGTGTACAGAAAAAAGATGATCATGTAAGGAACATTCGTATAACAGTTAGAATGACATAAAACAAATTCTATGTGGGGGTTTTTCCATGGAAGAATATTAACACCAAGATGATATAAATAAAACAGCAAAAAGAAGAAGCATGATTAAATTATGGACACAATTATTTCCAACTTGGTACGTGCACTTTAATGAAATTCGAGTTTTAATCCAGGTTTAAAGCTAAAAACCTATCCCTAAATGACAGTCATAAATATTTATGAATCTTTGATTTTACTACTGTTTTTGAAGTGACAGTGCTGGCAACGCAGTATATTAATATATTCTGCACAGTCATATCGTTTTGGCTATTCGAGATGTATGCTTGTCTTTTTTATGTTTTGTTTGTAACTTTAGTTTTCGTTTGATTGCTACAGGGATGTTACGATAAATTATGGGGTTTGGTACTGGGAAACCCCACGTATGCAGCCATAGGATATTCTGCAGCATTTGTTTTCCAGGTATATTTTACTTATAGGATTAAAGTATAAATGACACTGTATATTTCAAAAGTAATTAGAACTTATAGAATGTTTTCAATGTTTACCTTTCAACTACATCACTGTGTCTAAACCACAACGACAAAAATGGTTCGGACTCGATGGTATCTAACATCCAGCACAATGACGGAACACCAATAGACAGGGGAAAGCTAGGTTTCTCCTTATTTGTTTATTTTTTTTATGATATCGAAAAATATTTATACATATACAACTATTTTCTATTGTGAGATGCAATATTTTCTACAACCGTTCTATATTAACGGAGAAATAAGTAAAAATGCACGTCAAAATGACGAATTGAGTGAGCCTTGCTTCGAAATTGTTTAATATCTCGTTAAATTGTTCACATTGTACGGAAGGAAATGTACGGGAAGATAGATACTGACACGGAGATTGCAAAACTAGTCATTATGAGCATCTCAATACTTGTATTTTTGTGTATGGAGAAATGGTTCATGTCATAATGGAACTGGCCGGTTTTGTCAATGTTTACCACCCGGTTTTGTCATAGATTTCACAATGCATAACCCGGTTTGGTCAAATAAAAAAAATCATATTCGCATATAAATATAATTAATTATTTAACTTCAGCGTTAAAAAGGAGTTTTGTGGGTCGTAAATAATAAGTAAACACTTGAATTCCTACTCTTATAGAACACAAATAGTTTTAATTTAACTTTGCATTCCAAAATTTCTTAACAGCAGAAATAGATAGAAGTGAAGGCTCTAACGGAAATTGAGGATGAAGCTCTCTACATATGCGTTTTCTATGTGAATTATTGAAAATATGTTTAAACTTGAAATTAGAGTTCACGGTCTTAAAAATCGAAACACACAATTGATATGTTATTTTCTCGCACAATAGGAAGGGAACCTTTATAAGTAATCTTATCATTCTATGTATGTTATCTTTTCTATGATCGTTGAAAATAAATCTTCTTAAGGATTAACGTTCTCAACTTGATAATAAGACAAATGTATATGCATGCATAATCAACATAGAAAATGAATGTTTATAGGAAGAAAAGGATTACAACTACCATGCATTAAAAATAAAATTTATTTATCACTAGTTGTAACTATATACTACTATGTATAAATTAGTATAATAGTCTCAGGTCATCGACAAAATTCAATAATAATTATTTTGTTAATATGACTATAAAAAAAACGGGTCTGTACTGTCGCTATTGTGTTATGGTGACGTACACTGACGTTGGTCAATATATTGTGACAAAATATATGAACAGACGGATTCAGTTTATTTTAATGTGGACGTAATTCGAACAGCTTTTACATACCGCCATGCGTAGCGAGTCGAACAATATTTTGACTATTTTTTGCTTTAAAAAATCGTTAAATACATGAATCAACATAGTTTTTGGCAATCAAAGGTGGGGTCAGGGGCGTGCAACCTATACGCCTTCTTGATTCGCCACTTATATTATAAAGTGTATACCGAATTAAAATATTGTAAGAAATAAGAAAAGAGGGACACACGAGAAATCGAATTATGTAAGTTGGATTATGTTTATTATAAACATTCTCATTGGTATTTTTAAACAAGCGAGACCAGATGATTCGAATTCATAGCGTTTTGTACAATTTGTATAAAGCTGCATATGTCAAAAGTTAGAAGGTTTGACTGCAACATATACAAGTATGGAATACTGATCTAACGATTTTTTTTCTATTTGCCACATGTCCATTGCCCTTGCCCTTCACCCCATACTACATTATTTTCCTTTGGCCACATGACGATTGATGTGACCGTGAACTTATTTCCTTGATTAATTGGTAAGTGTTAAGGGTTTTGTGTTGTTGGTTTTTATAATTAGAATGTGTTCATGTCCGTCTGGCAGGATTCATTAGACCTCGACTTAAATGGTTCCATAAACAATCAGTTAAGTTTCTGTGACCATTTTATTTTTTTATCTTACAGACCTTCAAAATAAATTGAATTGCGATTATTTAAGCATTTGTGACATGTCAGTGCGTACACTTAAGTATACATAATATGTCTCATTTATTTTTGTTGAAAAAAACGCAAGTGAAGTTGTTCGCTATGTCCGTTCAAGTTATCTCGTTCGTGAAATTTGAAATTTTCAGTTGTTACACAATTTTTTTTAATATTCAAGAACGGTGCAATTTTGTTTGGAACTCTTGGTTGTTTTTAGCTCACCTGACCCAACAGGAAAAGTATTTTTTACATCACTTGGCACCGGTCGACCGTCGTTCATTGTCTTTCAATATATTTTTTTACATCTAAAATTACTAGGCTGCATTTAACGAACCTTATCTGAAATCATTTGTCTTTTTTAATTATAATTAGGGTATCTAGTTTTAGAAAGTTTACTGTGACCCCGCTTGTCAACTACGATGGCTGTCATGGCTAAAGAAAATAACATAGTGCATGATGTCAGTTATTGGAAAACAGCCGTAGACATAAAAAATTCGAAAGGGCCAGATGATTATCTTCAAAATGTTGAGCTCTACCATTTGTCTATTTACTTCAAAATTTTCACATTACTTCTTAAAGGAGTTATTGCATTGCCCTCAAATGACGCCGGAATTTCAAGTTCTTTTTATTAATTTACCTCTATTAGTTTCAAATATATAAAAGTAATATAGCAAAAATGAAAACAAGGAAAACAAGATATACAAATAAGTCGACTTGGCCGATATTGATTTGTGCAATCTTATTATTATTGTACTTGTGCTATGTTTTAAGTGTACTATATGCTTTTAACTTATATATGTCATTCATGATATCTTACTATGCATTATATGTTTCAAATTGTGTTGTTTTTCATGACTTTTGTATGTGTGTATTGTATTGTGTGTGTGTATTGTATTTTGTTATTAAGTCGATTTGAAAAGCTCACTAGAGAATCTTGAATCCTTATAAAACTTATTGACCTTTAATAAAAATTTTAAAAACCCGGATGATATTTATATAGAGGAAACCGGCTGATTGTGTAGTAAACAACATTGAAAAAACCGGCCAGTTCCATTTTGACATGACCCATTTCTTTCGTTCCATACACAGGAATACAAGAATTGAGATGCTCATAATGACTAGTTTTGCAATCTCCGTGTCAGTATCTATCTTCCCGTACCTTTCTTTCCGTACAATGTGAACAATTTAACGAGATATTAAACAATTTCGAGGCAAGATTCACTCAACTCGTTATTTTGACGTGCATTTTTACTTATTTCTTCATTAATATAGAACGGTTGTAGAAAATATTGCATCTCACAATAGAAAATAGTGGTATATGTATATATATTCTTCGATATCATAAAAAAAAATAAAAAAAATAAGGAAAACCTAGCTTTCTTCTGTTTATTGATGTTCCGTCATTGTGCTGGATGTCAGATACCATCGAGTCCGAATAATTTTTGCCGGTGTGGTTTAGACACAGTGTAGATTGTACATGTGCGAAGACACATAATGAAACTTTAAATAATTTAAACAATTTCACATAAAGTAGTTAAGGAGATTTTTTTCCCCAAAGGCATCACCAGCCCAGTAGTCAGCACTTGTGCTGACATGAATTATCATTGATATGGTTATATTTATAAATGTACTGTTCACAAAATTTTGAATTTTTGAAATACTAAGGCTTTTTAACCTCAGGCATAGATTACCTTAGCTGTATTTGGCAAAACATTTAGGAATTTTGGTCCTCAATGCTGTTCAACTTCGTACTTTGTTTGGCCTTTTTAACTTGTTTGGATTCGAGCGTCGCTGATGAGTCGTTTGTAGACGAAACGCGCGTCTGGCGTTTATACAAAATTAAGTCCTGGTATCTATGATGAGTTTATTTACCATGACGTCAATAATCACAGAACTAGTATACATATTTTTTAAGGGGCCAGCTGAAGGAAGCCTCCGGGTGCGGGAGTCTCTCGTAACATTGAAGACCCATTGGTGGCCTTCGGCTGTTGTCTGCTCTATGGTCGGGTTGATGTCGCTTTGATACATTCCCCATTTCCTTTCTCAATTTTATAATCTATCGTATCTGTCAATGCTATAGCATCGTCAAATCTCTTTATCAAAATTATGTTAACAAATAAAAAAAAAACTGGGTTACACCAAAAAGATGATATCCAAACTACAAAATAATAATATAGAAAAAGACCCCAAGAGGTCAACATCAGGTCAATAAAAATAATCTACACAATACATTAAGTTCTTAATTGTAATCGTTGTCGGTGGTTAAAAAAAGGTGCAATCATCAAGATTATCGCTGCCATTAATGCATTTGCTAGAAAAACAACTAATGGCGGGAAAATGTTATTGTTGAAAATTAATTGCGAAAAGATTCTCACATTTCGTAGTTCATCTTGTTTATCTTGTTTTTCCGACTTTTCCTATCAGCCAATACATAACTTTTACTTTGAACTCATAAAGGTAATGAGTTGGTGAACAAATCAGTACAGAAAAATCACTTTGCTCTACAATTACGAAATAATTGTTGATACAAAAAAAAGTTATGGTTATTTACCAAAACCAAATATACATCAAACGTGTATAATTTTGGTATAAAACGTTTGATGTACATTTGGTTTTGGTTAATATTTTCCATTACATACATTTCTCTTTGAATAATGAATAAAACAATTGGTGTCTTTAGTTTATTTAGATAAATATGTGGTTTATTGACTTTTAACAAAACTGATATTTACTGAGGCTAACGCTGTCAAACAAACATCGTCCAGTTTTAGTATTAGTATAGTTCAGTCAACCGCCTTGCTTTATCGAAGTTCATATTAAGATGGTTGTTAAATAAGCAAAGACGCTAAAGACACAATCGAAAACCAAAAGACAGATTAAAATAAACAATAACATGTCGTAATTTTAACCTTTAATACATGTCATGACAAATAATTAGAAAATTTGCTTTCATAGTCAGTGACAGTGTATATTATATACCTAAAACAAAACACTTGTTAATGTAACAAATAATAGCATTGAAATAAATAATACATGTAAAGTGCATATTGATGATGTACAAAAAGTTATTCCCAAATCAATGTCTATCCATGGTGTGCATGGACATGTATATATATAAATCTGCTTTAATTTTTAAAGGTGCTGCTGATCATATTTTCCTACTTGATGTATGTCGATGGAAGAAAGAAACACAACAAAGTGTACCCTAGAGCTTAGGAAAGAAAACAAGCTTCGACATATTAAATCAATGTGACATTTGTCCACATTCGAGTGAACGGAATTGGATTGTGTATCTTTTTAACAAACTTTATCAACATTACTTAAAAAAATAGTATGCATGATTATAACTACATTAGTTTGTTGCTTATTTGCATATGTTCTATATTGTAATATTGTTATCAAATGACTAGATTTTTCGTCATTATTAATTGACAGGACATCCACTCAAAGTATAAATCTCTAAATTTCTTATGAACCCGAGTATTTTTTTCATTATATTGAGTAATATTTTCTGATCTCATTCTCCTGAATAAGTACAAAAAGGTAAAATTTATGGTTTTGAGTACTTCTCCATTTCAAAATAGTACAAATATTTGCGCTACCAGTCTTACTGTACCAGATGCGCATATCGACTATTAATATCTCTTCAATCGGTAATTCATTTCATGAGACGTTTGTGTGAAGATTTTAGATTGATCATAAAATGAATATAAAACATCTTAAAGGTAATAGTTAACTAAATGTTTAAAACTTTGTGAGATGCGTTGAATTAGACTTCGCATTTCTTTATACGTTTCAATAATACAGTTAGTTGAAATAAGATGTAGGTATTCGTAAAAGTACCTTATGTTCTCTTATAACTATATTTATTTTAGCTAAGCACATTTTTACCACATGGTAGATTGTGGTTTGTCATTATGTCGTCTAATCTTTTAATTACCAAACGTGACTTATTCCCGATTGTGACTGTTTTGCTGAGTGTGAATTCGCATTACTATAAGACGTGTTACGGTACTTGTCTATCCAAAATTCGTGTATTTAGTTTAAATGTTTAATTTTATATTTGTAATTCTCATCGGATTTTGTCAAATGTGTTGACGTCTTTTCTATTATATTTATGTGTTATGGAAACAAAAATTAATCACCGCCGTCATTTATTAGATTTAATTTGGTCAACATCATCTGTACGATAATTTACGTTTGAAGTTGGATTCATAACAAACTGCACATATATATATATTATAGTTAATTGCTATTAATAAGTATTGCAATATGCAATATCAGTATTTAGTTCTATTTTAATCTTTAATCAATCCTAATTCTATCTTACTTTTGAGATATAGTTTTTCATATGTGACGTAATTTTTCTGCTGTTTCAGAAATTTCATACATTCAAATGTGACGTAATTTTTAATGCCTTTTCACCATCGTATGTGACGTCATTTTCATAATTTACTGCGTTGAGGCCTGGACTGAGTCGGGTGTGTCTATTCTGTGTTGATCATTATGTATTCGTGTTTTTTTTATGTAATGAGTTTTACTTCAGTTTCATTATGTATATCTGTTATATTCATTTGATAAAATTTACTGTTTGCAATAGCATTAATGGTTCTTAATAATAAGGATGTTTTTATCCCAAGCATAAAATCTTAGCCGTATTTGACACAACCTTTTTCAACTTTTGATCTTCAGTGCTGTACAACTTTGTACTTTTTTTTCGCTTTCGATCTTTTATATCTGGGCGTCACTGGTGAGTCTTGTGTGGACGAGGCGCGTTTTTGGCTTATTAAATTTTAAACCTGATGCTTTTTGTTATTCATTAATCATGTGTTTCTTTGCCTAATACGTTTTCCTATTTATTTGTATTGTAGTCCTGTAATATTATGTTGTCATTTCTATGTTATATGCCATTAAAGTGCGAGGTTTGGCATGCCACAAAACCAGGTTCAACCCACCATTTTTTCCTTTAAAAATGTCCTGTACCAAGTCAGGAATATGGCCATTGTTATATTATAGTTCGTTTCTGTGTGTGTTACAATTTAACGTTGCGTCGTTTGTTTTCTCTTATTTTTGAGTGTAAATTGACATTGCGATAAGACGTGTCACGGTACTTGTCTATCCCAAATTCATGTATTTGGTTTTGATGTTATATTTGTTATTCTCGTAGGATTTTGTCTGATGCTTGGTCCGTTTCTGTGTGTGTTAGTTACATTGTAGTGTTGTGTCGTTGTTCTCTTATATTTTTGCGTTTCCCTCAGTTTTAGTTTGTTACCCCGATTTTGTTTTTTGTCCATGGATTTATATTATGAGTTTGAACAGCGGTATACTACTGTTGCCTTTATTTTGCACTGTTGGGAATCATCCAAAGAAACTTCTTTTGATTTAAAAATGATAACACTGATTTAAAACGCACATGAAATAAAGTAATTATCTTTCAGTGTCACACGGGACTCTTTATAAATTTACGACAAACCAGACGATCGTTCCCTTGGTTTTCTTTCTTTTTTGAGAATGATGTTGCTTTCGTCCCATTTTCGGCATCTTTACTATCTCAACTGGTTCGCTTTACAAGCGTTTAAACTTGCATCGATTGTTTTCTTAATTTTAAGGCAAAACTTTTGATTGAAATATATCTCGAACTGTAAAAATCTTTTTGCAGTTTTTATGACATCCTAATTTTACGGCGATAATGTTTATCGAGCTTGTACACTTCGATACGATCAATTAAACCTTATTTGCCATTTTAATAGACGTATTCAAAAAGGGTTGCAACTGAAGACGACAGTAATTAGGGTTTTCAACATTGTCATTATTGGTACTAACATTGATTGTGTTGTCAATAAAATATAACATACCCAAAGATGGTCTCCAGTACAGTTATAAATTCTTATATTTTGACATTGCAAAGTATAACCATACGTGGAAGGATTGTCACCAAACTTATCTTAATAATAAGCAACACGCAAACTATATAGTAAATAAGCTAAAACAAAACCCAAACATGACATATAAAGTAGTATACCACTGTTTCAGTAGTCAATCAAAATCAAATCCGGGTAACAACTTAAAAATGGTGAATTGAACCTAGTTTTATGTCATGCTAAACCTCACGCTTATATAGCAATGTTACAATTACGGCTAAAATGACAACACTAGGTGGCAAGAATAAAGTACATACAAACGCCAGTATACGCAACACAGAGATTTACACAAATAATTACTATAATATTCTGATACTGAAAGACTAAAAACGCAACACTCGATTATTCTATTTTATTGCCATTTCAAATTTCGTAAATTAAATGTATAAACAGAAATTTTTATTCATTTCTTAATTGCCTACAAAAGTTTGCAGTTTAAAAGTTGAACGGATGACGTAATTTTTAAGTTCAAATCATGTGGTATGCACTGAAACACTGGTTTTTTCCCTTATAATTGCATGTGTCATCGTCAGAGGCAATGATTGACTGAAACCAACGCTAAAAATGATTGATAAAATGGTAAATAAATTATGTTGGTTAAGTTTTGAGTTCTGTTTTGTAACTTCTAATTTTTCCTCTGGTCCATACATTACAGTGTGTTTTAGCAATAAAGCGGTGTAAACTTTAGAAATTCAAATGTTTTGTCTGCAGTCGGTTCTTTGGCATGACAGTATATTGGAAAAATATTTGGCATGAATGTGTCTGCCTTGGCATTCGTTGACTTGATTAGTAGTTGACGTTGCGGCCATAAAGATGTCTTACATAATCATATTTTATTGACGTTGAGCTGTCTGCATATTGATCTGGTCATGGAAAGTCATCAACAAATCTCGTCTACCTCTAACGTTGTTGTAAGGACATTAGAACGAGTTTCTGGCGTGAAATGATTGAAAATAGCACGTTTACGTATCCCTACCTGCAATATTCTTATAACCTGATTCATATTTTCATTGCTTGCAGTGGAGATCACTTCTAACCTCTCATCAAATCTGTTCTAGGACAGTATGTAGAACTTTCATCCTTACATCTTTTAGTCCAATAGTCAACACTTTTTGTGGTGACATGAATTATCATTGATATGGTTATATTTATAAATTAACCGTTTACAAAATTTTGTGATTTTTTTGAAATACTAACTAAGGCTTTTCTACCTCAGGCATAGATTACCTTAGCTGTATTTGGCAAAACTTTTAGGAATTTTTGTCCTCATTACTCCTCAACTTCGTACTTTATTTGGCCCTTTTAATTTTTTTGGATTTGAGCGTCACTGATGAGTCGTTTGTAGACGAAACGCGCGTCTGGCGTATATACAAAATGTAGTCCTGGTATCTATGATGAGTTTACTTAGACAGCTCTACGAGTAGAAAAGTTCTACGGCTAGAACAGTTCTAAGACTAGAACAGTTATACGATTAGAGCTGTTTGGTCAGTTCTACGGCTTGAATTGGTTTAGTCAGTTCTATTCATAGAACAGTTTTAAGAACTCTTTGTCTTAAATATAAATAAGTCAAAAGAATAAAATCTAAAATGCCCCTAACTGCAGTGATGTTATTTCGTACTGTTCTAGAATCCTGACAGGTTTGGTCAGTTCTACGGCTAGAACAGTTTTAGACAGTTCTGCTGACAGTTTTACAGTTAGAACTGATTTAGTCCGTTCTGCTGACAGTTCTAAGACTAGAACTGATTTGGACAGTTCTACTTAGAACAGTTTTAGACAGTTCCATCCAAGAACAGATCCTGACAGTTCTACCTAGAACGTATTCTGACAGTTCTAATAATAAGAACTGTTCTAGGACAGTTTAGAACAGTTCTATGGCAGATTATTCTGACAGTTCTAATGAGAGGTTAGAAGTGATCTCCACTGAATTATCGGCAATATGGAGATGCAACATTTTTTTAATGATTCAAGTGTGGGTAGGGGCTGAAAGTATGTTTTCACGAAAAAAAAATCCATAGAAAAATAATTATGGTGTTTTAAACTTTCGCTTTAAGAAATTCTTGCGATTTGAATAATAAGGTATACATGTTCCATGTTCTATGATGCATTATGTACAATGTAAGGAAAAAAAATTGATGGAAAATTGTTGATTGTGAAATGATATTGTAATAATATTAATAAATGGTATTAACACAATTAGAAATATGAGATGTGATTCAATAGTTGAATATTTATTACCTCTGATGAGTTTATTTGACTAGCATGCATCACACGACAAATTAGATGACTTTCATGATATTTAAATATCTATGACCACAAAACTCATGTGAATTGGAACCCATACACATCGTATCATTGAAACTATTATTTGAGATTGTGACCTTAAATCTGTTTTTGTAGATTTAAGTCTTTCTTCTTTATAACTCTTATTTGGCAGTTTTTGAGTCGCAAGCAAACAACCGTGTTAATAGAGTCCGTATAATGTAATCGCACACAGAAATAAACAGCACGTTTACATAATTAAACTGTTAACACAGAGGTATGTCTCGCTTTTTTGTAATTTTGAAATGCAAGTATTTTAATTGAAATAGAAATATTAACATGTAAGTTATGCAAATATTCAGTCAATGAACCGTGCATACGACTGAAGGTAAATGGCTTAATACTCTCCATGGAAAGAAAATTTGCCAATGGCAATACAGCTGCATAACAAATACTATTGACTTATCATAACTCATAACTCTTTAAACCTAAACACAAACAATTACTTGTAAACTATTAAAAGTTGCCACGTCATTGAACCATGATAAAGGAAAGGGGGGGGGGGGGGGGGGGGGTGCTTTATATAATCTCCAGGAAACAAGACATACAAACGCGATAAAATTTGCATACCATATAAAGTTGACTGAACATAATCACAAACTATTACACGTAAACTAAGCAAAAGTATCAAAATCAATTGATTGTGAATGAGGAGCCGGAGCCAAATAATTTTCATGGAATTGAGATAAGCCGTGCTGATACAACTTCATACCAATTTACATTGACCTACCACTAGTGGTTTCAAATGAACTGACCTAATCACAAACTAATACATGTAAACCAAGTCAATAGACCATGACTGAGGGGGTAGAGCTAAATAATCTCAATCGCAATGGTTATGATAATGCTAGTTCAACTGCATACAAAATATTTTTGACCTAACACTGTAGTGGTTCATCATAAACTAGACATATTCACAAACTACCGTATAGCGGGTTATTTTCGTGGATGTAAAATTTCGCGATTTTCATTAAGTAAGGTATAAGAAATGTTTTGGTGATTATTATTATGGCGGATTTAAAACTTTTATCAATACCCTTCTTTTCAGATGCACTTTTAAATTGGCGGAATTTATTTTAGCGATCATGTTCTATCCGCGAGAAAATAAGCGAAAATTTACACCCCGCGAAAATAACCCGCTATACGGTAATACATTGTTGACGCCGAGGCTTGAAACAACATACCTATGTCTCGCTTTTTTGGCTCCGTCAAGGCGAGCCAAAAAGAAAATGGAAGCTTTTTCTATTTCACGAAGGATTCAAATGAAATATTTATACACTTCATGCTGCATGGAACAATACTATTCGAATCAAATTTGCCACGAAAGAACGTAAATTGTATATCTTAATGCAGCTTAAATCGAACTCCTTTGATTCTTTTGAAGGACCTCATTAACACTAAGAATGCACTAACGTTGCCATCAGTAACAATGGTTTGTAAATAAAGGCAACAGTAGTATACCGATGTTCAAAACTCATAAATCGATAGACAAAACCAAATCCGGGTCATAAACCAAAACCGAGGGAAACGCATTACATAAAAGAAAATGACGACACAACATTAAAATGTAACACACACAGAAACGAACTAAGCATTAGACAAAATCCGATGCGAATAACAAATCTAACATCAAAACTAAAAAAATGAATTTGGGATAGAAAAGTACCGTGACACGTCTTATAATTATGTGAATTCGCACTCAAATGTAAGAGGAAACAGACGACACAAAAGAAACACAACGTTAAAATGTAACACACACAGAAACGAGCTATATTATAACAATTTACCATATTCCTGGCTTGGTACAGGACATTTTTTAAAGAAAAAAATAGTGGGTTGAACCTGGTGTGTGGCATGCCAAACCTCCCTCTTTTATGGCCATGTGAAACATAACATTAAAATGACAACACAACACTACAGGACTACAATACAAATAAACAGGAGAACACAATTGACAAAGAAACACACGAATAATAGCTAACAAAAGGCAACAGGTTTAAAATTTAATACGCCAGAAGTGCATTTTGTCCACACAAGACTTACTGGTGACGCCCAGATACAAAAGTTTGAAAGCCGAAACAAGTACAAAGTTGAACAGCATCGAGGAGCAAAAGGTAAAAAAAAGTTGTGCCAAAAACGGCCAGGGTTTTCTGTTAGGGGACGACCATTTGATATTCTGGGGAGGGGGTGGGGTGGCAGGAGGATTTATTTTTGATCGGTTATTTATTTTTGTAAACTAAGAGGACAGATTATTCATTTTCTGCACTATTGAAGCAAGATCTTCATTTTCATTAAAGCAAGGGACTTATTATTCATTTTCACAACTATATTTGTGATATTCGAAAACATACAATTTTTAAATGATTTGTTTATTATAAATAGTACATGAATAGTCCAGTCATTATGTACCATTTAATCAGAATTAATCATCATCCTCTGCAGAAATGAATCTTTTATATTCTCTACTGCATACATACATAGTATTAAAGTTTAGTTGTAAGTAGCCTCTTTTAAAAGTATTGACCAACATAAAAAAAAAAAAAATTTGAGAATATTTTGGTCTCAAAGCAAAATGTATAAATTCAGTGTAAGACTTGTAGGGACAACACCAAAAGACCAATGTGCATGATAAAGCAAAATTGGAATTCACACATAAATGTTAAGTCTGTGGCTGCTGGTTTATTTGAAACTCATGATCAAGTTCATAACAAAATTACTAGATACCAAAAAGAATGCAACACTAACAGAATACAGATGGGCAATCAATGAACAAAAGACAAATATAAATTTCTACATTTGAAAATGCCTGTACCAAGTCAGGAATATGACAGTTTTTGTCCATTCGTTTTTGATGCGTTTTGTTATTTGATTTTGCCATGTGATAATGGACTTTCCCAATTGATCTTCCTCTAAGTTCAGTATTTTTGTGATTTTACTTTTTATAAATAAGAAACATTGATCCCGAAAAAGCATGGCTACGTCTGAGGGAAAACAGATCTTGCTTTTTGCAAGGCACTCGCCGAGAACACAATTTGATAAAGGGACAAGCGTTTGGTTTGGAAATTTCCTACATGAGGCATTTGCCTCAATGTAGTTATGGCCCTGTTAAAATAAAAGTGAGGTAAGGTTTCCAGAGACAATATACCTCAAGTTAATTGAAACAAATTTTCAGACATTTCAAGTATATTTAAATAACATTTATACTTTTATTTTTTTTTAAATTGGGAAGTGTTTCCCGATATCTTTCACTCTGTTCGGTCCTGCCTTTTTTTTTTAGTTTGTCCTGACTTTTTTTTACCTAAATTGTCGTCCTGCCTTTTTTTTTGCAAGTGTCTCATCCTGCTTTGTTTTTTACTCCATACTCCTGTCCTGCCTATTTTTTCAAATTTCATCCTAGCCCCCCCCCCCCCCCCCCTATAAAAATCAAATGGTAGCCCCCTTAGACCTGCTGAGTTGTTTATTTTCAATACATTGCAAGTCAGGTAATTTATTTTCAAACTACTACAGAACAAACCATTTATTTTTGTGATTATCAAGACTGAGTTATTTATTTTCAAAATCCTCCTCCCCCCCCAGAATATCAAATGATCATCCCCTTAGGTACCAGAACATCTCTATTATTTAGAATAATTTATACTTTTGCAAACAGTAAATTTTATAAATGACTATATAAAAGATATACATGATAAAACTTAAGTATTAACTAATTACAGGAAACAACCGAAATACAAAACATAACCCGACAAAATCTAACACAAAAAATAGACACATCCGAATTAGTCAACGCCAAGTGACGTCATATTTGAAATTGTAAAAAATGACAAAAAAATGACATTCTGAATTTGTAAAACAGAACATCAAAAATGAAAAATGACGTCACATTTGAACGAATAAAACTATCTGTCAAAAATAAGATAGAATTAGGATTGATTTAATATTATGTTTGTACTAAATACTGATACAATAACAATGAAAATTGCAATACTGAGGTAGCAATTAGACAATTATCTATATTCTATGTCCGGTTAATTCAGAATCAAACTGCAACCGTAATGCATCGTACAAATTACGTGATTAATATTCTTTAACATAACACATGAATATAACCGAAAAGACGTCAAGACATTTGACATAATCCGATGAGAATTACAAATACAACATCAAAACAAAATACATGAATTTGGGATAGACATGTACCGTAACACGTCTTATAGCAATGCGAATTCACACTCAGCAAAACAGTCACAATCGGGAACAAGTCACGTTTGGTAATTAAAAGATAAGATAAGACGACGTAATGACAAACTACAATCTAACAGGTGGTAAAAATGTCCTTAGCTAGTTTGGCCATAGACACATCGTATGGATCAACTAATTCGTGATGGTGTCCGTAAAATTTACGGAGTGTCAATTTTAATCTGTCCTCTTCATAACTTTGTTGGAGCAGTTTCTGCGTAAGGAGCACACTCCTGTATATGAAGTCCGTATAGTGTGAACAAGCACGAGAATAACGTATCAATTAAGATATGTAAACACCATACGAATGGACAGAGGTATGTTACTGCTGAGAAATGGGAAATTGATAATTGGGAAGTTGAAAATCGTCCCGTTTATCAAAGATTTTCGTGTGAAGTCGTCCATCTGCGTCAATATTGAGGAAAATGTTTACAGTTATCTGTTGAATTTTGGTTTATACTAATACATGTATAAAAAAAATGTAGGTACAAAGTGATAATTCTTATACATCCATTCGCGGTGATCACAGAGAACACTAAAGATCGACATAACGCAGCAAAAATGAAAAATTATAAATTAAACTAATTAAATATTTAAATATTTAATTTAAGCGTTTAATCAAATTTGGGTCAAAAGAAGACCTATTAATAGGCAGAATTATAAAAAGCGCAACTTGTTTGTGGATTTCCGATACTTAATTTACTATTATAAAGGTGTAATACCACCAAATCTTGGTACGTCACATCCGGTTGCATACAAAAATAGGTCGAAAAAAATATTCCCTTGAATTTGACAATTGTAAAGTAAGTAATTAATCCTATATTTTATTGCAGTTAAACATTTCTGTGTCATAAACATATATCTTGGGTATTTCAAAGCACCATTATTTTTTTTTTATTTGGGGTTTGTATAGAATATTTTAGAAACTTGAGGTTACATGGTTTCCAAAGCGTTTACACAGGTAAGATAAGGGGGACATTTGATTGGTAAACTTCCAGTGATGGTTATTTTCTTATATGCAATGAAATATTATGTGCAACTCTTCTATAGTACTGGACAGGATAAAAGAGGGACGAAAGATACCAAAGGGACAGTCAAACTCATAAATCTAAAACAAACTGACAATGCCATGGCTAAAAATGAAAAGGGCAAACAGAATAAAAGTTCACTCATGCCAAGTATTTCTTTATTTGCACATCTTTTTGAAAAGTGCAAATTTAACAAAGACTGTATGTGAAAATCAATGGTGGTATTACACCTATACTAAATGTTCACTAGTTTGAATTTAGTACAGGTATCAATTTACAGCTAAATAACTAAATAAAAAAAGTACCCTCAGGCTGGATTTTTCTTAAATGTCAAATATTACGAATAACTGGTTTTCACCTATCTCAACGATGATGGATGGGAATATAAATGATGCATGCTTTCCTTTTACAATATTGTACGGATTCGTGTACCAATTTGTGTTTCACATTTATAAAGATACACTTGACATGCAATCACTTTGTAAGTATACTGGCACTTTAAAATCTATAGAACATTGAAGGTCAAAGAATATGATTAAATTCCTAACAAATAATAGTCTTTTAATAAAATCTTTATATATCTTAATATCACGTCAGAAAAACCGTAAAACCAACCAAATTTCAGAAATACTACATCACAACCGAAAATGTTAATCTCCAGAAGATATTTCAAATGCTTTTGCTGACTTTTATGCAAACGTTTATACACCAACTGAAAACGCAAAATTTGACAGTTATTTCAAGGCTCATGTGGCTGAATTCGTAGATCGCACACTCGATTCATGTGCAACAAATAATGGCCTCCTCCCAGGAGGTGAAATAACCTTGTACGAAATCGGAACAGTGGTTAGAAACCTCAAGCTACGAAAGGCACCAGGATATGACAAGCTGCAAAACGAACATGTGAGATACAGTGGTAGTAAACTACATACTGAACTAGTATGTATCTGTTTAGGGGCCAGTTGAAGGACGCCTCCGGGTGCAGGAATTTCTCGCTACATTGAAGACCTGTTGGTGACCTTCTGCTGTTGTTTGTTTTTTTTTTCTATGGTCGGGTTGTTGTCTCTTTGGCACATTCCCCATTTCCATTCTCAAATTTAATTTTACATATGTCATTCTCCGTATTTTTAATGCAGTGATTAGATTCGGTCGTATTCCGTTGTGTTGGAAGCATGGCTTATTGATTTCATTGTTTAAAGGTAATGGAAAGTTAAACAAGCGCCCGAAAACTACCGTCCTATATCGCTATTGCCAATAATGTATAAGCTGTTCGAAACTATATTAAAGAAGCGACTATTAACCTCTTTGCAAAATGATTTGTTCCCAAATTCACAACAACAATGGACTTAGCTGTATCACTGCCTCCTTCAACTTCCAAGAAACTATATATTACCTTTTAGAATTAGGTTGCAAATTGTACGTTGCGTTTTTGGACAGTTCCTGTGCGTTTGATACGGTGTGGCATAGCGGCCTAATTTATAAATTGTACCAACTTGAGATAAATAGTAAAGCTTTACAAGTGATTTCTGATTGCTATAGTGATATAACAAGTGCCGTTTACGTCAATGAACACGTATCAGTACCCTTCAAAGTCCGACAGGGCGTCATACAAGGTGGTGTACTATCGACCATCCTTTACTTGGTGTACATTAATGACCTTTTAAATGAATTAGAATTAGTTGGAACCGCAAATATTTCAAATATTTGTACAAGTAATCCATCATTTGCTGACGATGTAGTTTGCATTGGTACTTCGCCACAAAGACTCCAAAATATGTTGAATTGTGCGTACGATTATTCACTTAAATGGAGATTTGAGTTTAATCCCTGAAATCTGTTATCCTAGGCTACAGAACTGAACTAGATCTTGTATTCAATCTAGGTGATAAAAGTGTTAACATTTCAACTGAGACCAAGCATCTTGGAATATTAAGGACGGTTGACTTATCACCGAGCACAGATATTCAGCATTCATGTAGGAAGGGTCGCAATGTTTATTTTGCTATAGCCGGTACTGGATCTTGTTTGTTAAATCCGTTAACTGTATGTGGCCTCTACAACAAAATTGTTATACCTGCGGTACTTTACGGATGTGAGCTATGGAACGGGATAAAACCAAAAGACATTAGGTGTCTTGAAACTTTCCAACATTTCATTGTTAAACATATTCAAGGCTTTCCGAAACGAACACGGTCAGATATGTGTGAATCTATGACCAACCTCGAGAGACTACCTATACTAGTAGAAAAACGGAAATTGATGTTCCTGTATAAACTTTGTGAATTGAAGGCCCAATCACTTACCAAACAAATTTTCATTTATAGACTTTATCAGTATTTCGGAGATACCAGTAGGAAACAACATGGATTCATCCCAGATGTAACTAACATTTTATCAAAATATTCACTTTTGAAATTTTTGAATAGCTATATGTTTACCGGCTGTTTCCCAACCAAATTACAGTGGAAAAACATTGTCAATAGTGCGATTAACCTGGATGAGAAACATCAAAAGGAAGAGCGAATGCGAAGTGACGATTTCTAAGATTGTCTGAGAACAATGGCTATGATTTTATATGACAATATGCAAAATATACTGGCAGACTTCGAACCGCTAAACATGTAGCTAAACTTTGGTCTACTCCCCCGACTAGCGGAAACTGTAACTTGTGTGGACACTTTGTTCAAGATACACTTTACCATCAAATTAGAATGTGCACAGAACTTTAAACACAAAGACACTTGCTATATAAAAGATTATCAGAAATGACTAGTGACAATTTATTATACACACTGCTTTCAAAATCAGACGAGAACGTGTCCTGTTTTCTGCTTGGCAATCACGAAGCTCTATTGGACTTTTTAACACCAGAGCATTGTTTAGACGTCCTTAACGAAGGATTTCCTATCTTAAATACTGTAGACTGTAAATACTTTTGAATTCAAAATATTTAGTGACATTAATTCTATTATCTAATTTCAAAACTTTGTAATTATACATAATTTATATGCATTTTGTCAATCTCCTTTAAAAGGAAATAAAGTATGATGATGATGATGTGTACCAATTTGTGTTCCACATTTATAAAGATACGCTTGACATGCAATCACTTTGTAAGTATACTGGCACTTTGAAATCTATAAAACATTGAAGGACAAAGATTATGTTTAAATTCCTAACAAATAATAGTCTTTTCAATAAAATCTTTCTTGACTTATAATGAATGACCTTTGAAACTTTAATATAGTTGGCTCATACAAATATTAGTTTTATACATTGAACATGATATGTTAAAGGAGTGACTTGGCACGTTTTTATCAAGTATTTTTAAAACTATACATATTGCAGGGAACACAAGAACGCGTAGACTTATTAAAAAAAAAAACATTCCAAAATTCCTTTTCTGGTTAACCGTTATCTGACGACTACGTACAGAGATGCCTCAAAAATTCAGTTACATATTTTAATCTGGGTTTTACACTAGTATTTCTGAAAAAGAGGTCGAAATCTGTATAACTATTTAACATGTCGTATTCACGTATATATTACAAAAAATAAATAAGCAATTAAAAAAATATCAGTTATAATACACATAATAAATACATGAAAGCTTGCAGTTGGCTTCTTGTTTAAATCCTGAACAATATATCCATCGGTAATCAATAATTCACTCAAAAATGAATTTTTTTTGGTGAGGTTTTTTCAAATGAACAAGAAGTTATAATGTCTTGCACCATGTTGTAAAGGTCCACATTGTCACTGGGCAAACAAAATCTCAACAGATTAATAGGTTCAAACATTTGTACCTTCTAAAAAGGTCAGCTGATAAAAATTTCTTCTTGATATGCTATTTACTAGTCCGTATTATTTCCAAATTAATTCAGAAATTCAGTTGTTTGGTTTCAAAGGAGTTGCGATGACAAATGGTTGCAGTAGTTTAATATCTGATGATAATGCAGTTTGTAGAGAAAAAGATAAAATCACAATTTCTATCGATTTACACATCTACGTCATCTATAGCTACAAAATTTACAAAAATTATGGTTTGTACTTTCAGAGTTGTTGCGATGACAAACTGTTGCAGTAAACTATTTCGACCTGAATTTTAAGTTTAAGGCGTGCTTCTGTTCTTCTTCTCTCCGTATGAACTTCCTTTATAAGGAACACCAACATATCCAGAAATCAACGCCACTTTGCTTATTTGAATATTATACTAAAGAAATCGTTTACGGGTCACGGAAATTATATTAGAATGATAGGGAATTTTGAAAAATGTCTGTTTTAATTTTAATTTAAGTGATAGACATGCATGCAGGTTGCCGGGGCAGAAAATAAGTATACACAATATAATATACACCATTTAAACGAAACACAATGACTGTTGTTGCAAAAATCAAGGTTCCTGAGCTATTTTGAAAATCGAAGCGAGAGGCTTTTAACATTGCAGTGTAAAATGTAGGCTGAAATGGCTGAAACGTCAATATTCGTGTTGAAAATTGGCTTACAAGGTCATTAGAAAAACAGGTTGCCGGGGTGAAATTTGAAACTTGAATGTCCAAAGAATAAGCAAGTCCAAACTTGAATGTGCAGTCGTTGAACTCTATGTTCCCTCGTAAAGTTAAAATGCTCCTATTTCAAAAAGAATAAACTCACGAAAACATGAAAAATTCACAAAATTCGCGTTCATTGTTTTGATTTTGACCGCCTTACAACTTTACGGAAATATCAAAGTGATTGAAAATAAGGGGTCCTACTAAAAAGCGCCCGGGGAAAGAAAAAGCGCCCGGAGAAAAGAAAAAGCGCCCGGGGAAAAGAATTATTTAAGAACGATAAAAGTGTCACGCACATGTATATCAGCATCAGCAAATAAAACAATTAAACTATGCATGTTAAAAGCAGGTGTTTGGTATAAAATAAATAACAAAATTATAATAAAATTTTACAATTTTTACGGCATATTCCACAAGTCCAGAATATCATATTTGCTTTAGCAGTGGGGTTAACTTTTCTTAGTGACAGGCATGTTGAAACCCTTCCACGATCTTCAAATGTCAATTCAAGTGTGTTTAATAAAATACAAAACTTTTAAGAGTGTGCACCATGCAGTTGCGAACATTAGACCTCGGGCACTGATTTTTTTTAATAACGAAATATACGTTTTTATCGAGGACAATATCGTTCATGATTCTTCTATTTCCTCTTGCTTATATTTACGGCTTACTTACTTATATACAATTTTAAAATCTAAAATGTAAAAGTGCAACAACACTATCTACACACTTTAAACACGACAAGCAATGATTTTTTTTGATTTTTTTTATTCATGAAAACAATTAATTGTTATAAAAAAAAAAAGTAAAAACACAAAAATACTGAACTCCGAGGAAAATTCAAAAAGGAAAATCAAAAATCAAAAGGCAAAATCAAAAGTCCAAACACATCAAACGAATGGATAACAACTGTCATATTCCTGACTTGGTACAGGCATTTTCTAATGTAGAAAATGGTGGATTGAACCTGGTTTTATAGCTAGCTAAACCTCTCACTTGTATGACAGTCGCATCAAATTCCATTACATTGTCAACGATGCATGAACAAAACAAACATACTCAAAGAGTAAAAATGTCAAAAATAGGGGTACAACAGTCAATATTGTGTTATCATCTTATAATATTATTATTTTCTTCTCCCGGGTTTTTCGTTTTCTTCCCCGGGCGCTTTTTCTTTTCTCCGGGTGCTTTTTTTCCCCGGGCAATCTCGGGCGCTCCCGGGCGCTTTTTAGTAGGACCGTAAATAAGGACTCTGTGACGGGCAACTTATAATATCCGTGTTTTAAAGATTTTAGTGAAAATAAACCAGTCCAATTCAAACTATTATCCCGTGGTACAATTCTCATTAACATATTATGAATATTAATTAGCAAAAGCACCACTAATTTCTAGCTATGAGGATTATCTCCAAGTAAATGTGCTATTTACACATTAAAATATTTAATGGATATATTTTAAAAGTTATATTGTCCAACGGTAAAAATACATAATTCCCTGTCGACTTGCACGCTTACATTGTATATCCTTATTTTCTACAAAGTTTCATGATTTTTTTTTGTATGGTTTCAGTGGAGTTCCAATGATAAGAATAGGAATGACGGACTGACGGACGGATGGGTCGAAAATATTTCAACATTCACCACCTCTTTGTATGTGATATAATGAGCAAAGTAACTGATAAGATATGGGTGTATTTTGAAGCAATATGTGTATACCCTTATCATTTATATTGCTGGATTGAAATTGGTTGAATAATATATACAAGAAATTTCTTAGTGTTCCTAAACGGAAGGTTATACAGACAGAAGAAAAAGTACTGACTTTGCGATATGGGCTTTGCTCAATGTTGAAGGCCGTACGGTGACCTATAATTGTTATGGTCTGTGTCATTTTGGTCTCTTGTGGAGAGTTGTCTCATTGGCAATCATACCGCATTTTCCTTTATTTTTTATATTTACAACAACATTATTTTCATTTACCTGTGTATAATTTTGATATTGCAAATGGCGTCATTTTTTTCAAAGTTGATGTTTTTCTGAAATCGTTTAGCATTTTACAGCGGTATAGACCGTGCCTTGACCTATAATTAGGGTTTACTTTAATAAATTGTGACCTGGATGTAGAGTTGTTTTATTGGCGCTCATACCATATCTTTCTTTATCTAATTAGGTATAGGAAATAAAGTAACAGTGATGGAAGAGCAATCAAGAAAATCATGTATGGTCTGTTGTACTGTTCAATGTGTTTTGTAATTCCGGTCAACCGTTTCATTTTGAGCGGTATTGAAAGACATTCTATGTTTTACTCAAACTATTAATGAGAATGCTTGTCGCTCTGTTGTATTTGGTTAGCAATAATCATACCTGTTATCTTATATTATGTTTACTATACTATATATAAAAATATTAATTTTCGCGAACCATTTAGGACAGGGAAATTCCAAAATATGGCATCAGTAAGGAGAGTTGTGCAAATAATGTAAATACACAGAAACCCATCCAAATTTTCTTTAGCTAAAAGTATTCATCATTTTCTATTTTATATGTACCAACAACATTCCATTTTTCTATAATTTCGATTAAAAAATTCCAAAATCTGATTTAAAATAGGTCGAATGCCCAAAATAAACATTTTCTGATTGGTTGAAGTACTGTGGCGTCGATAATAAGCATAGCAAGCCTCGATATAAAGCACACGCTTCACAGGAATAAGGAGAGCTTTACAAATAATATGAATACACAGATCCTCCACCCTATTTATGTTTTGCTGAAAATGTTGCAGTGTTCATCATTTCTGTTTTGATTCTGCTAACAACATTCCATTTTTTCTATAATTCTGATTTAAAGATGTGGAAACCCGTAATAAAAATAGATGGCCTCAATGATTTAAAAGCAACGCAAAAAATTCCGTTAATATAAACATGTTGAACTTCGACCCTGAGTTCAACCGGGGTTAATAAACCGATTCACAAATAAAGATCTCCTTGCGCTCAAATGTTATTCTTAGTGAAGTATACGGGTAAATTCGTTTACGGAAATTTATACACACTTTATCATTAATATATAATTGCCAGGCTTTTGCATATTCACGTTTTTTTATGTACAACTTTAGTCAAATTCAATTCTATACATTTTTTTTACGTAAAGCAATAGGAGTAAGAATATTATTTCGCGCCAATTTAACCAGCATCATCACCATCATCAAAATTATTTACCGTTATCTTTGTGAAATTTCAGTTATATAGTTTATTAATTAGAAAATTTTTGGTAAGTATTACTTATTAATGTTAAGGTTCTACTGATGTGCTTCTCTAGACCTTTTGACGGTCAGTTTTATCCCATTTATCTCAATATTTATATCCCCGATGACAGAAATGTCAACCCGACCTATTTGTGTCAAAAGTGAAAATCGATCTATTTGATGAACTAATTTCTTCATAAACTGTACATACATTATTTCTGTATTATTTGATAACCAATCACATTCACGTTGCATGTTTGCATGATAATGGGTTATGTATTAGTGGATTGCAAGGGCGATGCAACATGTGAGGTCTGCGCGATCACGTGACATTATTATTTGTAAACAAACATGCTCCCCGTGTAACACGTGTCTGAATTATCCTTTCAAAGTGTTATGAATCTTTCAATCACTATTTTATGATATATTTTTAGTAGTCAAAGTGAATTAGACATAGTTCTGAGTAGTGTGTGTTTTTTTTTAGAATTAGAAGGTAAGTCTAAATAACTTCATAAGTCATTATTTAACTAAAGTCTCAAACTGTTGACTCAACTTTCCCTCTAATTCTCCCTCTATTTTTGAAACCTGCATACCAAATTAAAGGGCATTTGCTCCCCTTGAACACTATTTGGCACCTTCCCTGTCATTTCCTTTTAAATTTGCTCAAAAGTCATACTTTTAGTCCATTTACAGTAACGGCTGATTTGTGATTTTATCATCTTAACTGCAATTTTCATATTGAACACATTTGACCATTCAGTATGAGTTCCCATGTATTTTTGTCTTATATGAAGGAGGTTTTAGGTCATGTTTTCCTAAACACCTTATTGCTATTTGTCTGTCTGGATTGTTAAAACCACAAAATCAAATATCGATGAGTATGTAAGTTTTCAACAATCCAGGAGAATTGACATCCACGAAAAATATAGGAGTCCACAGTAAGATGACCCTCCTTTAGGTTTTGATAAATTTTGGATATGACATTAGAAAGTTATAAAACTTTATTCTTTGAATATGTTTCAAGCATATTACATGCATGCTCAGCACCGCTTTTTATCAGGAATTTTATAATTAATGTCTTAAAATTCGGGTTTTATCCATTCTAATAGGTGGATTTTCAAGTTAATGAGAAAAATGCTTTGTTCACTAATTCAGCAATGCTTCAACTGTTGTAAATGTGAGCTCCCTTCGGCTATCATTAGAATCTAGATTTACATCATTCATTTTCAATGTAAGAGTTCTCCTTTCATTCAAAACGTAGATTTCCATGTTTGCTGGTCACTTGACTAGAAACTGCATTCAGTGATATTGTTTGTCTCAATTTACACCTGAATTTCAGATTTTTCCGAATTACCAATCACTAAAATAAATGTCATTTAATACGTAATAAATACATGTAGTATTGTATGTAACTAACTTTAACTATCATATTCATGTTTTTATTTGACATTATGAAAGTACTATTGAGATCCAGGATTCTGACTTGAATAAACAGTGTTTGTAACACACATGGTTTTATTCGTTTCTTTCCCTTCCCTTAAAAGTATATTTCAGTTTGAAACTACCTGACAATCATACTGAGTTCACAACTATTTTGAATTGGATTGACATTAACTAATTTGAATTAGTTTAATTCACATTTGAAACGGTTTACATTAACAAACACATAGTTCAAATGCGAATCGAATGCAAGTGAATTGTTTGTCTATCTATGGTCAACATTTTGGGGTATGACTATAAACCACTTTTACCAATTTTAAGAAACAGTGTTGAATTTTATTTATGGAAGCTTACTTTTCATTTACCAGTATATAAATTTAAGATTAATATTTCTGAGATGTAGGTTATGGATTGTCTCTACTTATAAAGGGGGAGGATTCCCAGTTATTTAATATATTTAATTAAATTGTATTCAGGCGCGTAGCTCCCTATACGCCAACACGCAGTTGTGTGCACATCAATTCAGCATGCAAAAAAAAAAAATGTCAAAATAAAATTTATAGCATTCGGCATGCAAAAAAAAAATGAATATACAAATTTATAGCATTCGGCATGCAAAAAAAAAAATGTCAAAATAAAAATTTAAAGGAAACACAAAAATGTTGTTTATAATAAACAAATCATTTAAAAATTGTATGTTTTCGAATATCATAAATACAGTTGTGAAAATGAATAATCAGTCCCTTGTTTTAATTAAAATGAAAAATCTTGCTTCAATAGTGCAGAAAATGAATAATTTGTCCTCTCAAATTGTAAGACATAATAGTGTCCTATGAAAAAGTGTCAACATGGACACTTTTTCATTGAAATTTGGTATTTAATAATGTCCATTGCCATGGAATGGTGTCCCTCAAAAGGACAGATTTTTACTGCTAACAATATGAAAAATGATCAATTATACAAATGTAAACAAATAAATAATGGATGGAAGTGAATATAGAGAAATTTAAGTTCTAAGAAATTCCCAGCAAATGGTAATGACAATGAAAGAATAACAATAAGAAGGAAGTGTCAAATCAAATATGAAGAACTTTATTATATTTATTATATCAGAGAAGAAGGCAATAGAAAATAAATAATGTCCATTGTCATGAAATATTGTCTCCTAAGTGGACAGCATTTTACAGCAACAGTTATGAAATATGGTCCATCTGTAGAACAAATTTTCGTAGTGAATGTTATTAAATTGTGTCCTCAAAGGAAAATAAAATGGAACAGGATCTAACATATATAATTATATTAAAAAATATAGATATGAAGATAAGGATGGTAGGAGTGCAAAATGAGACAATTTTTATGTCAAAGCAACAATTAATTCAAGTTCGTAATTAAAGTTAAAATGCGTCCAGTAATAACAAGGCAATGGATATTATTTAATACAATGTACTTTAATAATATGAAAAAATGCCCTTGCGGACACAATGTCCTGTGAAAAAAATGTTCACCTGAACAATATTATGGTAGTGAATAATGTCCATGTTCATGGACACTTTTTCATACCCGAGGACATGTTTTCATAGGAAATTGTGTCCAGGACACATTTAAATAAGTAAATATTGTCAAAATGTGTCCGGTGGACATTTTTTCATGGAGGACATTATTAAATCCTACAAGATTACAAAAATAAATAACCGATCAAAAACAAATCCTCCTGCCCCCCCCCCCCCAGAATATCAAATGGGCCACCCCTAAGTCTATAAATAGGATTTTTTTCTGCGACAAGTGCCTCAAACCATGTATTAAGATTTTGGATAAAGGACCACAATAGGTAAAAGTCCAATTTAAAATTAAATGTTTTAAGTTCTTAGACTACATTCATTCTGTGTCAGAAACCTATTCTGTTTTGACTATTTGATCACAATCCAAATTCAGAGCTGTATCAGGCTTTAATGGTTGTGTCCATACTTGCCCCAACTGTTCAGGGTTCGACCTCTGCTGTAGTATCAAGCTGCGCCCTGTGGAGCATCTGGTTTATTTGAAGGGTAGATGTTCCCGACCTGTTTATTAGAGGAATTGTGAATCAGGCTATTACTCTTCTCAATTGTATTAATGCATACTTTTCATGTTGGGACAGTTTCCCTCATCTTTGAAGGCTGTATGGTTGCCGATAATTGCTTTGTCATTTGAACATTTGTGGGTAGTTGTCTTATTGGCAATCTTATTACATATTTTAATTTTTATACGTATCCATCCTTCAGAAAAGTTGTTCCAAATGTAATGAATCCCCTCCAGACTTGCCTTCATCTTCCTTTATCTTCATTTGAACAATTATTTTTTGTGGGGGAGGGTTCCAAACCTGTTGTTTAGAAGTTGCAAATCAGGCCATTACTTTTCTTAATTTAATTGTTGCTTACTTAACATGTCTAGACTGTTTTTTTCTCACTTTTTAAGGCTGTATGGTTGCCTATAATTACTTTGATATTTTAACCTCTGAAAAGCTGTCTCATTGGAAATTATATCACATATATACAGATTTTTATATGGATCGTAGACCTGAAAAAGATGTTCAAAGTTGAATATGCTGCAAACTTCATACAATCTACTACTTATTTACCATGCATGTTTATCGTGAAACTTTTGATCAGAACACACTATATATAAGTGATTTCACCATTTCTTCATATGTGTACCACTATCAATCAACAGAACAAATGCGAATAATTTTTTTAATATTTGCATATGGTTTCCTTTAATTTCTCACATCTATTTTATTTGAATTTAGGGAAATAAGTATTATTTATATAAACAAATCTCATGTCGATATATAACATGTACAACAATCAAACATCAACCCACATCAAACTGGCTGTAGTTGAAAAACATCAAAAGGGAAAATACAGTGAAATTTGGAGAATGTATATTATCACATGTACATACATTTGAAATATTTAAAATATTTTTTTCAATTTTTTTAGTTTTAGGTTCCACCTAGCTACCATATTAGAAAACTGGGATTTAAACGCTAGCCTAGTCTATTAGAGGGATATTTCCAGTGGCGAATCCAGAATTTTTCATTGAGGGCCCACTCCGGTCATGCTCCAGTGGTTCTCTAAATAATCAACCATTTTTTCCAGACAAGGGGAGGGGGAGGTGGCTCTTAATTCGCCTTTGATTTCATTGGTTGGTTTTATTTGATCATGAATCAGATTTGAACACGACTTGGGGAATGAAGGTAAAGACCGAATGTCAGTTTTAGTCTTATATACGTACTTTAATTTTAGTCTTACATGTATATATGTGTACATATATCACTGATTCAGTGGCGATGGTGAATAGCTATATATAGACACTGACAAGTCTTGGATAACATTTTATAGTTTTGAATGTTTCTTCATCAGTTGACTAAAATTAGGTGGAGGTATGTTTTTATTTCCAACAGAGGGGCACTCATGCTCAACCTTTATCAATTTGTGCATGAAGCGATTGATAGTTGCCAGACACTGAATGATTATACCACAAGGGAGTAGGTCCAGTAAGACCCCTTTTTGGCCCCAAAATATAGCAGTTTTACAAAATTGTTAAAATGTAAACTTTTAGTTATTTATTGGACAGTAGAATGATTCTGCTACATAAATATGGGCTGTTTTTGACAATACAATGCACATATATCGGGTTCTAGCACCATTAAGTCATGCTAAATTACTGACATCTTCACAATTCTAGCATTTTAGCAAAATTTAAAAAAATTTAAAACGAAAGTGCCCGCATTCGTGTTCATCCTTATTATTGAAATGTAAGTTGTAACATATATAAAGGTTGAGGATGAACACGGATGCGGCCACTTTCATTTTTGACAAAAAACATCTGAAAAGTGACATTTTTTGGCATATTTGAGCTTGAATCGGATCGTTTTTAATGACTAAATCAGTTAAAATCTTTCACATAAACTAATTGATTCAAATGAAATAGACACTTAAATGTTTAAAAAGTGGTGGAAATCTTTCGTCAGATGAACCTGAAATTTGAGGCCAAAATCGGTTCTTACCGGACCTACTCCTTTGTGAAAGTTTTAACCTATGCATATATACTTTAAATACGATAAAAAAAAATGATGTCTTTTTCAGGACTTCTGATCCAACCATGCAGTATGGCATGTTATTGAGATATGGTTCTGCTTGATTGATGTTCATGAAGGACCTGTAGTACAAAGTATATCACTGGATTGAGCTCTCTGTCTAAGTGTATTATTAAAGTGCTTTGCTTTGAGCTCGGTTCATTGTTATGCAATTCATTCTTTGTGAAATAAAGATTTTACAGACAACTCTCATGTACAAGGATGTCTCAAAGTATTATCATTTCTATGTACAATGTAAGTAACAGGGGGATACAAGCATTTTATTTTTTGTTTGAACCAAACATTATTTGTCCATTGACTAAATTAAAATAAAAAAGAACAAATTTACACAACAATGCTACTCCCGCTACTAGCAAAATGATGCTAGGTTGTATTAATATTTCTGTAATGCCTACTGATGACTCGGTCCTGAGTGTAAATGGTCATTCAATTATGTTAAAAATTAGACCAAAATTTATAAGGCCTATCTGGCTTAATTGATTTCTGAAACTATATTTCATTGTACATGTTCAACATTTTACATTTTTTGTTTATTTTGTGTGAATTAACATTGTAACAGTAAATGTTAATTACAACAGTAACACTTTCATACCACAACAAATACTGTATTGGTATCACTTACATTTGTATCCAGATATTAACAAAAAAAAAAGAGAAAGAGAATAATTTTGCAATACCATTTTCATATTGAATACTATAACTTTTTAGATATTTGGACATATTAAGTAAATGTTTATAATATCCACTTGACATGCTTGAAATTCTTTCAGATAACTTTTGGAGCAGTTATGAGTCTTTGACGCATGCTCACAAAGGTTCTTTCGGTGATATCATTTTCATATTGGTCAAAACTTTGTTTTGCTTTCATCAGCTTTGAAGGAGATATTATCAAAGAATTGATAGAAAACAGCACAGAAGCTTACTTTCTAGCTCATCAGGCCCAAGCATCATGTTAATAAAAACCAATAAATGTCTTCTAATCTGAGGATCAATTCAACATTTTAAAGTGTTTTACTAATGATACTGACAAGCCACCACAAAGATATATCAATAGAACCATACAAATAGTTAGCAAATAAATATAAAAAAAGATGTGATATGATTGCCAATGAGACAATTATCCACAACAGACCAAAATGACATAGAAATTAACAATTACAGGTCACCGCACAACCTTCAACAATGAGCAAAGCTAATACAGCATAGTCAGCTATAAAAGGTCTCGAAATGACAATGTAAAACAATTCAAAGGAGAAAAATAACAGGCTTATTTATGTACAAAAAATAAAGAAAAAAACGAATATGTAACACACACATATACAAACGACAACCACTGAATTACAGTCTCCTTATATCATGTTCTCAGATATCATCTCTCAATTAAAAAAAATCACGAAAAATTGAACCTATTATGTGTTGCTCTCCTAGCTATAAAATGTATCCAAAATCAAAGATGTGGAACATATTCTATCATAATCATTTGGTAACTAATGCAATTACTGTCTCTTCCATGCCCGTCTTGAACAAAAAAACTTAACTTAATATTAAATAAACAATACTCCTAATGCTCAGGTTGGTTGTCATCGTGCAACACAGTTAATAACACCATATAGGAAAACATAGAATTTCTTTTTGTCATAAGACACTGTCAAACATACTATCCACACTCATCTGTGTCCACACTTGTTTCATATTATAAAATAAAAGTGTGATCTACATTCTATTCCTTATTGTACAGACGCCTCACCTTCACATAAATTTCCTTGACATGTAAAAGACAATGGTGCTGAATTGTCGTTCAATTTTTTGTTGGAATGTCAATCCCTAACCACAGAAGCAATTGTTTAACTTTTTTCTAGGTATTACTACCCCATGATCAATATCTTTTTATGTGGAATATAAGGCGTCCTTGGTATCCGCAGTCCAGTAGCTAAGTTCAGTTTAGATTAAACATATTTGTTTATAGTGGATTTTGAAACATGCTATTGCAACTTATATTAATCCCTTTCCACAGTAGCTTAGAACTTCGGTGCTTTGATACTGACTTGTTACCATTGTTCAAATGCCTTTACTACTACCCCGATCTGGTTTTTTTCGAATTTGACCTCAACGACAGAGGCTTATCACCGAACATTTACTTGTATGAGCGATACGACGAGTGTAACGAGTAGAGCAGGAAATACTAATCCTTCGGGAGCACTTAAGTTCACCCCTAGTATATGGTGTGTTGGTCTTTGTTCATTGTTTGAAATACTTTCGCCTATTTTCTTTAACTTACAAAAATGTACATGGCTTTCATTCACTTCTTTGATTTTTTGTCGTCTTTTTTTCTTTCTATATTTTAATTTCAGAAATTTTTAGGGACTAAATTCGAAGTACTTAAATTGGAATTAAATATACGAATACGAAAGTTTTATTTTGATTCGGTTCACATATAAAAATAAAAACACACAGCAGCTCTAGAGAGCTTTTTATCGAATTTAAAATAGCCTATACACAACATTAAAATACACAACGTGATACAAGATACAAAAGCAGACAATTTTTCAAAAGTGAGAAAAAAAATCTAATATAATAGAAGCCATTTTGATTCCAAAATATACATTTATTCCTATAATATTAGCCTGAGTGTCTCAGTGATAATTTCTGTTTCATTGTACATTCAAGAATTTTATTTACAGCAATACATGGTTTACTTATGAAGTCTTTCTGATTTTTCTCATTGTTCAAATTAATCAATCTAATTAAAATATACATATCTAAATTCGTTATACTCATATGTATGTAGTATCAGAGATCTATGTTTTAAAGTCATAAGAAACGAGTGACCGGTGAAAAATAATGTTCTTCTAATTTTGAACCAATGCATACAAACATCATAAACTTAGTCTTCTGTGCACGAATTTATTATTTTTTCGTGTAAATTTCGTATAATCGTCAATTTTTGTTTCAATAGGTCAGTATTATTGTGAAAATATGGTAGGTAATTAAAGTTCGTGTTTTGAAGCCGAAGTTTAACGATTGTCACCTGTTTGTCAACAATCGACAAAAAATCAACAAAAAAGCATGGAAATTGAGCACGTGTTTAACATGTAAATTCAGAATAAATAAATTTGGTGTATTTACTGTCTTCTGATTGGTTAAAAGAATTAGGTTTATTTTCAATATTATCAATTTTTATGGCGACACGCCCACTCTTACATTGTGTATTCATACGCAAACATCTGTTACGTTGTTATCCTTATTAATATATATCTTTGAGCCTTATTTTTGATAGAAATTTATTTATAATAAATGGCAATAATTTATTTTGAATCGCGGATTATGTTAAATGTGAAGAGTCAAAAATTAATTTTATGGTTCAATAAATTCAAAATAAATAACAGCCATTGATTAATTATAATAGTTTATTTCAAGGACAATCATCCATGCGTATTGCGATCACCGGATTTTTACGAGATGGTTCACATTGAGGTCACTTTGCATACGGAAAATATGTCGGGGGAATTGCTTCCTGGAAGGAAGCAATTAAAGTAAAGTAAACTTCTTCTTAATACGAATAAATTAAAGAATTTTCTTTAGAAAAAAGTATATGTACATAAGTTTTTCTAATGTTACACCCCAGCTCCTTTGTTCTAACAGGGGTGATCTGAGCCGAATCACCCCTACCAGATCACCCCAGTTTGAGTTTCTTTGTTATGCATGCTTTCCTTTGTTATGTAACATTTTAGTGGGAATGTCAAATCCACTATAACACTTATGATTAATTATACCATGGAAGTAATATTGAATTATAATAATAATACTTCCATGATTATACGGAAAAGACAATCTATCAAAATTCACGTAGAAAAATCCAGTGTACATGCTGGGATTCGAACTCAAGACCTTTAGCATATCAAGCCAGGACACATTTTTTTTTTTATCTCAAGCCAGGACACATACCACTACACCAGGACGACTGGATACGAAATAATAGTAATTTGACATACTTATAGGAAGCAAGCTCTTTTGTGGGGCGAGTTGTCAGACCTTTATTCAGTGGGGTTTTAACCTTTTTCGTTAATTAGTGAGTTTTCAGACTGATTGTTCAATTTGATTTTACACTTTTTCAAAGTAGGGCAAGTCGGTAAACAAGAGTGGGACGATATTTTTATAAAGTGGCGATATAGTGTGGGCCGATTGGCAAGTGGGGCGAGTTGACATTGTTTGATATCAACTCATCGTGTTTGGGGGTCAAAAAAGGTATACATCATATAGTAATATATAAAGTATATTGTTATGGTTCTGTGGCGTTCTAAACTAGATTTTATGAATTGTAAATGGTTTTTCGTCTAATCTAAAACAGCTGGGATGTAAAATAGTTATCCCAGTCGGACTTGGTGTGTCAGTGTAAAAAGTAAAAACACAAAAATACTGAACTCCGAGGAAAATTCAAAAAGGAAAATCAAAAATCAAAAGGCAAAATCAAAAGTCCAAACACATCAAACGAATGGATAACAACTGTCATATTCCTGACTTGGTACAGGCATTTTCTAATGTAGAAAATGGTGGATTGAACCTGGTTTTATAGCTAGCTAAACCTCTCACTTGTATGACAGTCGCATCAAATTCCATTACATTGTCAACGATGCATGAACAAAACAAACATACTCAAAGAGTAAAAATGTCAAAAATAGGGGTACAACAGTCGATATTGTATTATCATCTTAATATCACTACATAAACAACAAATGTAACAAAGTAGCACAAAAAGGCATACATCAAATTTAACTTTCTCATTTTGCTTTTCTTATACGGCTGAATTTATCTATGTAAAGTCTACCCATAAATGAAAGAAGGTTTATAAAAATAATTTTGTCGTATGACGGCATACATAAATGCAGACTCACGTAAAGTAGATATAACAAAAAACAGACTTACAGTAAAAATAATAAATAAAATAATGGTGTGGTTCAAAGTATGACGGGACACATAAGTACAGTTTCACGTCAAATACGGCTGAATTTATCTATGTAAAGTCTACCCATAAATGATAGAAGGTTTTCATTACTGGTGTAAAATTGCGCGTTTGAAATTCGCACAGGTAGACATAAAAATAATTTTGTCGTATGACGGCATACATAAATGCAGACTCACGTAAAGTAGATATAACAAAAACCAGATTTAACAGTAAAAGTAATAATAATAAATAAAATAATGGTGTGGTTCAAAGTATGACGGGATACATAAGTACAGTTTCACGTCAAATGTATATCATAAAAAACAGACTAGACAGAAAAAGTAGTCTTATTGAATAAAATAGTTTAGTCATTCATAGTATGTCAAGATCCTTAAGTAAAAGTAATATCAATAAATGAAATAATTTTGCCGTTCAAAGTATGTGGTTTTACGTAACCACAGAGTCACTTCTAATAAATATCTAAAAAAGACATATAAAAGAATACTTTAATACGTAATTAAGATGATAACAAACGTCAGTACGCAAAATCTATACTTCAAGACCATCTTGTATTATTTGTGAAGTTGATACGGAATATTTATCAACAAGTTCTGGGTATCTTTTTTAGAAAAAGGACGAGACGTTCTTTGACATACCCCTGGTTCATCAATTTTCTGCTCAGACACTGGTGACGTTTTACAAAGTCTGAATAGGAGCTGCAAGCTCTTGAATACCTAATAAGTTGGGAAATGTATATTCCATATGCAGGTGAAGTTGGTATATTACTACTAAGGTGGGGAAATTGATAATTTCAAAATGAAAATCGTCTCGTTTGTCATAGATTCTGGTACTGAGATGACTGTGTATGTCAAATTCGAGGTATAAGTCTAAAAATGAGGCAGAGGAAGCCGTGTCTGTGGTCTCTTTAATTTCTAGTTCTGGTGGGTATATTAATGGAATCCAATCAGAAAAGTTCGGATTGTTAATGGAAAGAACATCATCAATATATCTGAAAGTGAAATTAAATAACCTGGCTTCTTTGATCTTCTTGTCTTTGACAAGTGTCTGAAGGAACTCCGATTCATATGAAAATAAGAAGAGGTCGGCAAGGAGAGGCGCACAGTTCGTTCCCATAGGAATGCCGACAATTTGTTGAAAAAGTCTACCTCCAAATTCAACAAATATGTTGTCAATAAGAAACTCCAGCATACTGATCACTTGTTCCTCTGTGTAGTATGTTTTACCCCTTTGTTCCTTATTAACAAAATATGCCTTATGGTATCCCAAAGTGATAAATTTATAGCGTATGCTACCATTTTTATGATGAAAAGCATTGTGAATTATTTCTTTTAGATGGGTTTTCAATTTCACATGGGGAATGGTTGTATACAAGGTTGAAAAATCAAAAGTTTTAATAGAACTAATTTCAGAAAAAGACCGAGATTTAAAATTATCCAGAAGTTCTTTAGAGTTTTTCAGAATCCACATATGGTTAATACCACTACGTGAGTAAACAGTTTCACAGTATATCTGAAGACCCTCTTTAACTGCGGACAGAATTTTAGTCAATCTAATGGACAATTCTTTAGTAGAACAAGCAGATGAGCCGGCAATGTACCGTTGTTTGTACGGAATTTTGTGAAGTTTAGGTATCCAATACAAACAAGGTAAGTCCTCCGATTTGTTGTTCAATGCAATGTTCATAGAAGCCATGAAGGACTTATGATTCGCCAAAATCTCATCATTGTCAAATGATATGTTTTTGTATGTGGGATTACCTAAGTGTTCAATTATTCCTAATTCTTTTATAAGACACTCGTAGTAATACGATTTACATACAAAGACAATATTATTTGAAGCTTTGTCCGCAGGAACAACAACATACTTATCTTGAAGAGATGATAGACATTTCACAGCCTCTTTGTCACTGAAAATGGACTTAGGTCGATCATTCACACAGTTTTTCAACTTATGAATGCGACGTTTTATCAGAGACCTGATTGTTTTGACCCATTCTGACAAAGTGTCCAGTTGAACTTCTTCTCGCTTAGCCCATGCTCTGGCGTAGTTCTCAATGGAATCCATAATTATTTTGAAGTTATGGTTCCAATTGATGTGTTGGGGTTCTCTAAACTTAGGACCACGAGAAATCACCTTTCGGAGATTTTCATGTTGAATTATGTTTAGATCCCCAGTAATAACATGGCCAGAGGGGCTGTAATTGTAAGGCGAGTTGGAACAGTCACATGTCAGAGGTTTATTTAGGTATTGTTCTAAATCAAGGTCCTGTAATGCTTGTTTATAGTTAAATATTTTGGGTGCAATGGTTTTGGTGTAACTGTAGGATACAATAGGAACAGACTGATTTTGAAAATAAATAGGAATTTTAGATGTTACCTCCTTGTGATGTAGAACGTTGCTGATGTTGATTGCATCAATTCCTCTATTGTTAAAGTGAACAGGAAGGAATTTCCTCTTTTCCTCATGTAAAGGTTCCGATCTTACTGGTTTAAAGAGACGGAAAAGAGCTACATCACAAATTATACTGACAAGTCTGTATATTGGAGAAAATGTATTAGTACCTCCTTTGTCAAGTGCATAATCTCTCAAACATTTTAGAAAATTAACCGGCAGTGAAAAAAGAATAGTTCTAATGTAATGTAACCCTAACGGATGATGCAGATGAGAAAGAAGGTCATCAAAGCTTCCAGAGGCCGATCTCGATTTGGAAGACTTTTTTACATTAGGCCGATGGTAACGTTTTTGTCCATGACTACGTTGGTTTCGTAAGGTAGTATTAAACAAACTCATTACATTAACATCACTGCAGGCTGGACTTGACAAATTTCCTACTCCTTTGACATTATCATTGCAACCATATGGCATTGCAGTACCTAGTTCCCTTATCCAGAAATTTTCTCTATCTTTTCGGAAAGGAGTACTAAGTACTGGACTATTTGTGTGGTGATACATTTTCTCGATGATGCGTACTTTCATAGATAACGAAGGATCATGGTCCGGTTGATTAAAGTGGTTATAAAGAACCCTGAATTGCGGATCTTTATTATCAGACCGGTGTTGATTCATCCTTTTACGTAAAGTTTGTCGAGTTTCACCAACATAAAGTAGTCCACACAAAGTACATTCGATTCCATACACTACATTGTCCGTGGAACATTCCATACACTTCATTGTCCGTGGAACAGTCCAGAGGTTCGAAAGATTTAGTATAATACGTTTTTCCTGTTAAGTTACTGGTGAAATCAGGAGTCGTGATTAACATATCACATGTCTTACACGTGCTCCTTTTTCCTTTTTTGTGTTTACAAGAAGAAATGATAGGTGTTGATTCACTTGTAGCAGGTGTATTCAAACAGTCGAAAATATTAACGGAACATGGCTTTAATTTATGAAAAGTATCTGAATTTTTAAAGTAGTAATTACCTTCTGGCTGAACGTACGTCAAACCAGGGGTATCCCGGAGGATATTCCATGGAACACACAAATCAAATGCTACAGTGTTCCGTGTAGCAAAAGGGGACCTTGGTAACCCGGGCGACGTCCCAGCCGGTTTGTTCTTAGTATTATTTGTATTCATCATGCATAAAGCTACCAAGTTAATGATGCCCTCGGGGAAAAATCCACCAGCAGTAAAGTTTCTTCTAGGAAGAAACTTGACATCGACTTGGCTGTAGTAAAAAGTAAAAACACAAAAATACTGAACTCCGAGGAAAATTCAAAAAGGAAAATCAAAAATCAAAAGGCAAAATCAAAAGTCCAAACACATCAAACGAATGGATAACAACTGTCATATTCCTGACTTGGTACAGGCATTTTCCCCGATGGCCGCGTCCTTGTGGGATAACTATTAAAAAAACTATCCATTGAGTTATAAAAAAACATATGCATTATTTTTTTTAATTTGAGTTTTTTTATGACTTTAATTTGATTGTCAATTTAATGTGTCTGTTTAAAGGGCTAAATATACGTGCTGTTTTATTATGTGTTAGAGTAATCTTTGTGGTATATCTATTAGTTTTATTAAAGGTATTTTAAAGATTCGGTAATATTGCCAATCAGACAAATATCTTCAGGAGACTGATTGATGTTGATGTGACCAACTGAATTATTAAAGGTAGGTTTTTTTTCTGTTTTGTGTGTTTCTATTTTCTATTCTATTACCTCCTTCAAAATATCTGAAATTACGCTTTTTTAGAACATAAAAATAAAATCACTTGTTAATACAGAAATACGTAAAATTGAGAACGCTGGAAATGGGGAATATATAAAAGAGACAACAACCCGACTAAAGAGCTGACAACAGCCTAAGTCCACCAACGGGTCTTTAATTTAGCGAAAAAATCCCGCTCTTGCTCTTAGAGTTGTGTTTCAGCTGGTCCCTAAACAAAACGTGTACAATGGTGAGGGTTTTTTTTTAACTATTGGGAGCTTACCACTGACTCCATGGATAAATCACACAGTATGAACTATGCAGAACGACACATCTTATATCGGAAAGCTTAATTGATATGTGCTGCATCATAGAATACAAGTAAATAAAACAAAATAATAGATATTTGCTCCATGTTAACGACCGCATTGTATCTTTGAAACCAGTAATCTTTTCGCTGTATTTAGTTGTAGTGAATTCTTGCTATATTCCTAAGGCAACGAATATATTGTGTGCTACTAATTTTTCTCGCTTACAATTAGTTATGTGCATTTAAATAAAGCATTTAGATAATGCATTCAATACAAATTATTTGCCCCATTAAACCTATAACATGGCGTCTAACATATACCAGGAGGTTCTCTGCTTTTCAATAATATCTGGCCCGTTTCTTTATTTGACAGTGCGTTTGTTGAGCAGTTTATAACATTAATTGGTGGATATTTTATGACATTTACTTTGGAATTTATTGATTTTAACCCACACGGCTAGGTTTTTTCCAATGCACAGATATTCTGTGATCTATATTTAGCAAAAATGATTCTATTAAATGACCATTCCCTTGTATCAATTATTACAGTGTGTGATTTTCTGAAAATGAAACTAACGTACCGTTTAGGCTAAGTTTTTGCTTTGATTGCAAAATTTTAAAGATTGAAGTCTTTAGGAAAACTTCATTAATGATAAGAAGTGAAAAGGAAAGGTAATTTCCGTAGATTGTCAGAAGGAAAGTTTGAAACCTTTAATTATTTATTATGCATATGAAACAATATTAAAGTGTTTAGATTGGAAAAAATATAACAACAAAAATATTATTTGATATTTTAATCAAAAGAAGCAAAAAAAGTTGCGTTTTCAATACACAATACAAGTTAATGAAAAGCAACTAAACAGAGGTGTACTGTAAAAACACATAAAAATACCAGTCTTGTAATTTGATAAACTAGATGCGTGTTTTGCCTCCCTTCCACTCATTGGTGGCACTCGAAAGAAAATAGTCCGAAGGCCAAATCAAATGCGCAGATGGAGATCGAAAACCGGAAATTCCGAAAGTTGTTCCAAAAACGGCTGAGACAATGTCTATGTGAACAGAAAAATCTTAGCTATTCGAATTATGCAGAAAACCATAATCAGTGCATTTGCAGAAAAAAAAACATCTTAATATTTCATATCTACACAAAAGTGCTGACTAATGTTGAGAGATGTATATATTCAGAGAGTTCTAGAAACGAAGAAACTAGAAATGACTTCGAATGAAACGAACGGATGACCTACAGTGTTGCTTAAGAATAAAAACGATTATGAATAAAACATTTAAAGAATAAAAACGATTATGAATAAAACATTTAAAGAATAAAATCTCGAAAAGAAATCTATCTACGACGAATGAAATACACTGATCTAGTGACAATAAGCTAATTATGGTTGTTACAGTAAACATTTGTAGAATTTTTATTTTTTTCCTTTTTGAAATTTTTATTTTGTTTTTCTTCAGCAACAATTATTTCTATCAGGATGAGTTTCGAATGCATGGGACGTATTTTCGTGGCTTTGTTAAATTTAATTTTCATGGTAAGTTTAATTTTTGTTTTACACTTCTTCATTGCAATTATAATCATTATCATTTTTAAATTGTTTTTTTTTTTTTTTTTTTTTTTAGATATTTGCATTGCATGTATGTTTCACTATAGAATATTTAAAAAATAAGATTGAGAGCCACCAAATAGTTTTCCCTTTAGTTACAAGATATACTAACCAAAGGACAGTTGTCTCATTGGCAATCATACGACATCTTCTTTTTTTATATATATATCATGAAAATAACAAATCAAATAAGAGTTTTGTTTCGGTAGAGTAATTTTTCCGGATCTTTTGGCCTTACACATTGGCATGTAAAAACATAATGGTATCATACAAGTAAGTTTTCAGTTTGACTCTCCTGAACCTACCAATATATTAGTCAATTTTTGGAAAGTACATGTATTCAACATACAGAAACAGAAACCCAGCCTAACTGAAGCAAGATCACATTTAGAGGTCAACGTACAGACATCAACAATATACAGAGCTCTAAATTGCCCAGAGTCTTGGAAAGTTGTGAAGTTACAAAGACTATCATGATAAGACACTCACATCTTTTTAATTCCAGATAAGTAAACGCATTTATCTATGACTGATCAACTCTGACGAGATTCGTGACTTTTGAAAAACACATGGATGTATGGCGTATTTCAACTAGCTTTTGGAACTCACGTGTTAGAACACAACCCCTCCTCTCTTATAACAATAGCAATCAGTTGAATAACAAAATCATAGATATGTAGAAAAGCGTGAAGGAAGAATAAGTTAAAAGCGCTTAATTATATGATACTTACATGCAATATAAAAAATTACACCCTTCCCTCATCTCCCCAGTTTTGTCGTTTGCCTGTGTCATCAACATATATACAATGTAAATCAATCTTTAATTTCGAGACAAGCACAAACAAATAATTTCTACTGAAAAATAGATTTATACAAAAAACCAAGGAGATTTGATTTCAACCTTTAAATTCAAGATTTGAATTTCATCTCAGACGAAATAACAGCGTTCTAATGATAAGCTGAATTATTTCATCTCTCAAACCATAAAAAAAACACGGATTTAAATGACATTTTCTGGAGATAAACGCGTAAAATATAACTGAAAAAAGCTATTTACCTAACTTCTTCTTCTTGTTTGATCATATTTCCTCAATGAATCTCGTTATTTGTGTAAAAACTTAGAAAAAAATCTATTTATCCTGTCATTTTACTTTTCAGTTCTGTAGCCTTTCCTTGGTAGCTTCAGGTATAGTTGCCAAACTAGCATCGGATATTGGTTTTATAAATGGACTTGAAGATCAAGTTAAAGAATATTTAAATTCTACGACTGCGAATATTGGAACTTCAAACAACGGAACCAACGATTTGTCCATTACTGAGCATTTAGATGGGATAGCCCTTATATTCATTATTTCTGGTTGCGTTTTGTTTTTCTTGTCATTTTGTGGTTGTTGTGGAGGCTTGTGCAATTCTAAAACAGCAATAACTATCGTAAGTATTCTGGTTACGAAATAATAACAGATAATGATTACCTGTCCATTATATTATGCTTGGTTCTGGCAGATATAACATACAAATGACACAACAAGGGTGACTCAGATACCCATATCTTATAAGGGAGATAACAATCCTACTTATGAAAGTATTTAAGCTTCTGTTTTTTTTTATTATTTTGCACATATCATTTGTCTCTTCTTTTGTCAAAGCTACTATTTTTGCTTCATGGTTTGTTATGTAGATATAGGTAATTACTTAGTCTTACTTTAGCTTACAATACACTAATCGTTAGTTTATATGTTGTGTATTGTGAGCTGTTGTTTGTCTTTTGGTTGTTTTTTGTCTGTTTTCATGACAATGTCTGCTTGTTTTCGGTTTTACCAGTTTTAATATCCCATAGGTATCTCCTCCGGACAAAAAATCTTGAAGGAATAGATGCAAAATCTTAGATGTAAGGTATGCTGCTTGCTTTCAAAACCAATAGGATATGTAGTTTAAGAGGATGTTACAAAATAAAACGTTTATTGTGAAGATATTCTACCTTTCTCAACACCATAAAAATCTTCGATTAATAGATTGGTGTTGATTGCGTAAGGTCAGATTATTTTAAGCATGCTCAACTCACGGAGATGTAACATTTTAAAGCATGCTCAATTCACGGAGATGTAACATTTTAAAGCATGCTCAATTCACGGAGATGTAACATTTTAAAGCATGCTCGATCCACGGAGATGTAACATTTTAAAGCATGCTCAATTCACGGAGATGTAAAATTTTAAAGCATGCTCAATTCACGGAGATGCAACGTGATTTCAAAAGTGGAGGTAATGAAACGAATGAAAATCCAGAGACATTTTCTGGAATTTGGATTTTGACACGCCGAAATAAAAACAATATACACCAATTTATCAATATTGCCTCTTTGTTTATAGACCATATAATTCCATGTTGTAGCTCAAACTTTCCTCGTGCATTGAATTTCACTTGTTTCGGAAACCATTTTGGATTTGTGGTTATGTTTACAAGAATGGCTAGTGTTCGATTAAGTTTCCCCTGTCCCCTGATTTTATCTAAGTATTGGTATTTTGTTATGTATGCATGTTTTTTTAACTCTATTAAACATTTTATGGTCATTGATTTCATTGTTTACTAGACCTGGCAAGGAGGCGGGGCTAGACAGTGATATAATAACTTCTGAGATGGAAGTTAGCACATTGGTTTACGCTCCTCCAATTCATTGCTTTTTTCTATGACATGCGACACACGGCAGGACTGGAGATTGAAATAACTCAAACTCATTTATTTAAACCACTTCTCTAAAAATACAGAAGCTTTCTCTCGGAGATCAAAGGAAAAATTACCATTCACGTTACAAACAACATTTACAATTTTTTATTCATAGTTCCTATTTTCCTATTGTCACGGTATATTATTGTTGCCTCTATTTATTGTACAAGTTATCATTTAATGATAATCATAGTTATGTTAAGTGATGTTTTTGTATTAGTTCACTTTTTAAAAGTCTGTTTCTACTCTGAAATTATTTTTTTTTAAAACCAAGAGGTCATCGTTTTACAAATGGGGTTAAATTTATAACGGGGCTTCAAAGTTTATCCACTTTCTTGACTTCATATATCATAACTTAACTTGAAATAAAGCATACTGCAGTTACAGATAAGTTTGAATAGGAACAGAACGAAAAAAAAAGAAGATATAATTAGATAAACTTAATTTTTGTTTTGTGATCTATTTTTTTTTCTACTTTTGTCATTTATTTATTTATTACAAGATTGATCGTTTATATAAATATACAGTGTTAATTTCCATTGTTTAAGTTTAACCCAAGCGTACATTTTAGATAAATAAATTGAATGAACACTACGGTTCCTAAATTGTGCATTGGGATTAAAAATTCGTATTTATCATTACTTTCTTTTGTTTACAACTCTGTCTTGTGTTGTTCTGGTCGTACTATTTCAAATATTCAATTTCATGACTGTATCATGTGTTTCCATAAGTTTACCATAGTACTATCATATGGTTGGGTTAAAAAAAATGGTAAACCCTAGTTTTTAGTGTTTTAAAGTCTAATCTTACCGTTTTAATTTATTGACATAACTGCACGACTCGATTCTCAATTATATGTGGTAAGATAATCGTTGCAAAGAATCCTGCTCAAACTTTAGTGAAAGACGGGTTTAACTAAATGCATTGTTGCGAGAGTTTATATTCTTTGTTGAAGGCAATTGTAGTGACCTGCAATACAAGTACCATTCAATTGAGTTTAGTTATATGTCTTGTGTTTCTGTCTCTGCCCTAGGTGTTCTATATTTTGCATGTGTAGTGCATCATGACATAAGACATTGTTACGTGTACCATGATGAGCTTTCGTGCAAGACTGCTGTGTGTATTTTTTACATGGAACATTTGATCAGACTTTGACTTTTGACTCCTGACCTACATGTATGCACGTTGGGTGTGTCATCATGTTGCATTGTGTTTATCGGTATATTACCTTGACCTCAAAATATAATGTTCAATTGACCTTGCTTCTAAATATGTGGCATGTAGATGTGTTGTCATAAGATGATGAGTCTATTGGCACGAAAAACTTCATGTGAGCTTGACCTTTGCCCTCAATGTAAAACTTGTATATTTTGTTTGAATTAAATGGAGAATTAACTGTATGATTGGCACTCGTACTACATCTTTTAGATATATTAGACATGTTAGATATATAGATATATTGTTAGTTTTGTGTACCAATATGACCCTTTTTCTCAAAATCCGCTTTGTGGTTTTTTTTTTAAAAGGATGTCTTGACCAGACTATGACTTTTTGACTCTTGACCTTTGCATATTGGATGTGTCTCTTGGTATGATTACCTTGACGTCAGGTCAGGAGTCTCTTGTTAGTCTTGTATGTTTTTAATTGTAAGTTTATTATATGATTTGGAGTTTGAACTGGTACACATTTTGTTAAGGGCCATCTGAAGCCCGCCTCTGGGCGAGGGATTTTCTCGCTTTGTTGAAGATATAAAAAAGAAGATGTGGTATGATTGCCAATGAGACAACTATCCACAAAAGACCAAAATGACACAGACATTAACAACTATCAATGACTATAGGTCACCATACGGCCTTCAACAATGAGCAAAGCCCATACCGCATAGTCAGCTATTAGGACCCATTAGTGGCCTTTGACTGCTTTCTGCCTTTTTGACATGGTTACTGTCTCTTTTACACATTCCACATTTCCATTCTCAACTTTTAAGAATGTTTGGTTCAGATGAAACTAAATCCTTTAATTTCCATGAATATCAAGTAAGAAAATGTACTGCTTCAGTAGCATCGTATGCTGCCAGTTGTGATAGATAATGCAAAATGTTTCAATCATTTTACCTTAGATTTCATTTCATGGACATGTAGGTATATGCTTCTACATCATAAAAAGTCACACAGAAGGTATACGCATATCAATAAACTGAACTCAATGCTAAGAACCTTTAAAGTACACTTAGACAGAGAGCCCAATCTAGTGAAACACTTTGTTAAGTTGGTCACATTTAACTTGAAATATCACTGTCTGTTACCAAACTGCACCGAGATTCTGAAAAAAAATGTGCAAGTTAAGTCTATTTAAAGAAGATTTCAATGGAAGTAAATAAGCTGATTACTGAAATAAATGCAAAATATGTCTATTAACCATAGATGCCCCTGCTTGTGAAAAAGATGAGTAGACTTCCACATATAGATGCAGGATTCACGTAATTTTGACCGTTTTGCGACCATAAGCATTGTGAATAATTTTCAAATCATTTGGTTGAGGCAAATTAAAGTTAAAGAACGGAAACAATAGATTTAGCAGTTTTCCTATCTCAAGGCTCCGGGTTGACATTTGTATCATTGGTACTCGTACCACAACTTTTTACATCTAAAAACTCATGAACAGTGACGCCATCGGGACCCAATATCGAACTTAATAGATCTGTGTTATGGGGTAATGTGAATCGCGTATAAGGTTCCTAACATTTGATTGAGTCAGACTTATTTATGAAAAAGAAACGAAAGAGTCAGCACTTCATATGTTTGTAAAGGGACATGATAACTCTTGAACGGTAAAATTGACACTTAAAAATTTCAAACTTGATTTTGTGTTGAGGTGGGGATCCCGCTTACATGTTCAACCCGCCTTATTCGGTATGTATGTGCCTGTGGTAAGTCAGGAGCCTGTAATTCAATGAATGTCGTTTTTTAGGTGTTACATACTTGTTTTCCTTCATTTTTTGAATATTGTTTTACAACGTCATTTCAGTGCCTTTTATTGCTGACTATATGCGGTATTGACTTTTCTCATGTTTGAAAGCTGTATATGACCTATAATAGTTGTTAGTGTTTGTGTCATCTGGTCTTTTGTGGAGAGTTATCATTGGCACTCATGTCACATAAGGGGGAGGGTTGGGATCCCGCTAACATGTTTAATCCTGCCTTATTTTATATGCACGTGCCTATCTTGTTTTTCGTTTATTTTTTGTACATAAATTAGACCGTTTGTTTTCTCGTTTGAATTGTTTTATATTGTTATGTCGGTGCCTTCAATAGCTGACTTTGCGGTATGAACCTTCCTCATTGTTGAAGACCATGTGGTGACCTAGGCTACATTGTATAATTGTTAATTTCTGTGTCATTTAGTCTCTTGTGGAGAGTTCTCACTGGCACTCATGCACCAGCTTCTTTTATATATCATGTATATTGTGTATATTAAGTTTCGTAGTATTTGGAAGAGGCAAACTAAAGTTAGGAGAGCGGAACCCGTTTTTATTGGATGTTCGGGACAGACGGACTAGTGTAACTCTTTATGCCCCTTAATCATGGCGCCAACTCAGAAGTTCTGACTATTGTGCTGGTGATACACATCCCACTAGCACTGTCATTAACACATGTACACATAATTTTATTATAAAAATATTCAATCTTAATTTTGATTTCTTTATTTTTGGCCGAATGAGTATATGCATGCCCTTCACAATGACTGAACGAGTATCAAATTTGACAAATTTATTGTACATAATTATACATTTTATTATATTTTATAACCTTTTTTTCAACTAATTAAAGCTTACCAACTTATTGATCATCGCTTTCCTTTTTATGTCTTTTAACATTCTGTTTTGAACAAAAAGATTTGTTACATATACTTCACATGTATTTCTTTCAAATCTGACATTATTACAAAGCCATTAAATAAAATTCAGTCGAACTTGATAATCAATGTGCAATCAAATATATATGCAAGTCGTCAACTGGTCAAGTGGCTAGATGCACATATCGTTAGCCATATAAACAACATGTCCTAATTGGGTGGTTTTAAAACTTCTAGCATAGGCGGATCCAGGGGGTGGCGCCCCCCCTTTTCGTGGGAAAAAATTTGGTTGATTATATAGGGAAACATTGAAGCATGACTGGATCGAGCCCCCCTTAGGAAAAGTTCTGGATCCGCCACTGTCTAGACATATTTACGTAAATAAGGGATGAGTAAAAGAAAAACAAAACAAAACGAATGAATTAAATAAAAGGATGTTCGATATACTGTATACTTCGGTTTGTTTTTAAAAATCTATACGATGCTTTATCTTTATCTAGTTTCCTTATCAAAATAATTAAAATGAGAAGATAAATACCTTATAGCTCCTTTACCGTCGATGCTAAAATGTTTAATGTTATAAAATAATTATAGCGTCTTTGACCTACTTTACCTTTTTATTCGGAGACTTGCGGTTATCTTCTGTTATGTTCAACGGGAACATTATAATGATCTAGAATAGAACCCAGATGGAACCAAGAAGTTGGGTTGCCTTAACCAAACAACCCGGATGTTGAACCAGTTACCATGGTTTCGAACCAAAGAACCAAGGTTCAGAACCAGAAAACCCAGATGGAACCAAGGTTTAGAACCAGAGTGCCCGGATATAACCTAATTACATTCGGAATTCTCATGACTTTTTATACCTTCAATGTATTTTCCAAATCATTTATTTATTTAGTATATTTATATATAATTTTGTATCTTCTTTTTCGTGTTCTGAAATATAGGTCTTAACTCATAGTGCAATGCTATGGATATTATGAATACACATAATGTAAATATAAAGTAAAGTACATGTATATTTCAGAATTTAGATTACTTACAAGTACGTCTAACTTGTTCTTTATATTATAAAATAGTTAACGCAGCCGGAAACCCAGTTGAAATAGAACAAAAGAATCGAAGGGATAATTTTGACGAAGTAGAATCTTGACTGAACGAGGCTGGAAGGAACCGGTATTTCCTGTATTTGTTAAAATTTTCAATTCAGTATGATGAAATTAAAAAATTAACTGTATAGCGAATATAAAATCAAGGAGATGTGATATGATTGCCAATAAGACAACTATCCTTCAAAGGATGTAAGCATTTATAGGCAACCATACGGCCTTCAAGAATGAGGAAAAACCCATACGGTATACTGTACACACAATTTTGCACAACCCGTAGTTACAATGTAGACTAAAAGTTTCCCAACCCAAATTTTATCATATTTCAAAAATAACATGATCTAAACTATACCGTTCTTAGTTAATCTGTTCGTGTATTTAAAAACAACAGGAATTTATTTCTTATCATTAAAATCATTAAAATCAGTTAAATGTTTTATTTTTTAACAGTACGCCATCATTATAACAGTAATGTTCGTTGCAGAAATTATTGTCGTGATTTTACTGTATGCTGCAAACACGGTTAGTAATGATTTGACTGTATTTTTTTCGTATATAGACTTAAGTAATTATATAGAACATTCCGCGGTCACCTAATGATCACACATTATATGTAAAACATTCATGCATTCTGTGACGGGTCTAGATCACTAATCTGCTGATACGGCACCTGCTGATTATGCACCATTAACCTGCCAATTTTACCCCTTTGTAGAACAACTAAAATTGCTTCCCTTTGTACATTAACGGATTTTAAATTAAAAATTAATGCCATGTTACTTTATTAATTAAGTTTGGATAAATAGCAGCTAGACATTAATTATGTTAAATTGCAGGAAAGTATGATATAAATGTTTTGTAAAATTTGAATGCACTTTCAAAAAAGTTTTGTCTTTTGTTATAGTACATAGATTTGGAAAACTATAATGTATAAATCTTCCAAAGATTAAAAAAAAGTGAACTGACAGAGATCATGTGACTGAAAGATGTCATACTTGATGTGGGGATAGAATCGTTGTCATAACAGTGTGAACGAGACCATCTCCTTGAGTGCTTAGGTTATCAATTGACTGGGTCAGATTAGCATGATTAGGTGAACGTTCCTCTGTATCGCTGAATAAGCACATCGTTCTTGTTATAGGCATTTAAAAAGTGGAATCGCCAAAGGTTCTAAACGCATAAATCATATAATACGAATATCTAGCGGGGACTTAACCTTGTGTGTTGATTTTGATATTGGATACTTAAACTTTCTTTCTTTCTTCTCGTTCACATGCTGGAACCTTACTCTTTTATTCTATTTAAATCTCAACTGGAAGGCCTCAGACAGACTGAGTGAGCGTAAAATCACTATTATCGATAGCCAATGACAAACAAGTTAAAGTTAATCGATTCAATATTATTACCAAAATAAATAATGCGGTTGTCCGCAATGTTACAGGTACGCCTCTAGGTAATGCAGACTCGATCCGAGAAAAAGAAGATGAAAGTCTGATACAATAAATATATAGTAAACTATCGGTTATGTAAGATAAAATTGAGAATGGAAATGGGGAATGTGTCAAAGAGACAACAATCCGACCAAATAAAAAACAACAGCAGAATGTCACCAACAGGTCTTCAATGTAGCGAGAAATTCCCGCACCCGGAGGCGTCCTTCAGCTGGCCCCTAAACAAATATATACTAGTCCAGTGATAATGAACGCCATACTAATTTCCAAATTGTACACAAGAAACTAAAATTAAAATAATACAAGACTAACAAAGGCCAGAGGCTCCTGACTTGGGACAGGCGCAAAAATGCGGCGGGGTTAAACATGTTTGTGAGATCTCAACCCTCCCCCTATACCTCTAACCAATGTAGAAAGTTATTTCTGTACTAGTTCTTTGTTAACACCCAATGTACACATACAAATAGGAATGAGTTTTCGTCCTACAACTTGTAAAAAATCGGTTATTGTTGAGATAGTTAGGAATCGGATTTTCAGTAGTTGTCGTTTGTTGGTTTGGTTCATAAGTGTTTCTCTTTTTTTTTTACATAGAATAGACCGTTGGTTTTTCTGTTTGAATGGTTTTACACTAGTAATTGTTAGGGTCCTTTACGGCTTTCTGTGCGATGGGAGCCAAGGCTCCATGTTGAAGACCGTGCTTTGACCTATATTGGTTTACATTTATAAATTATGACATGAATGGAGAGATGTCTCATTGGCAGTCATACCACATCTTCTTATATTTATCTTGATATATTACAGATTCAAGATGCTATTAAGGATGTTTTATTTGAATCATTGGAAAATTATAAAGGGCTAGGAAACTTTGATTTTACAACACTTGGGTGGATGTTTTTCATGAAAGAGGTATACATTCTTTGTTTCATTACACGATATTTACTTTATATATGGTTAATGGTTAATATGGTGACGATGTGTTAGTGCTCGAAAAAGTGTAAATAATTGGTTATGAATACACAGAAGTAATAATAAAAGATAAAGGCAACTGTCTTTCATCTAAAAAAAAAAAATCCATGTACATAATATATAGGAAATATTGAATAACTCATGAAATACTTTTTTGGACGTTGAATTACTCAAAACGAAAATCTAAAATTCACTTTTTTCGACATCGTGATATTTGCTATGGTAACACGATATCATTTCAACATTGTCAACATCGTAAGAACTCTAAAATATTGTTTACATCGTTCACATCGTACAAATCGCAATGTATAAAATGTAGTAACAATATCAGGGTCACTTTCCGACTCGGAAATAACTATTCCCAGGAGAACTGTTGGTTCATTTTGATAGGATGCACAGAAAATCCTTTACTTCCTAATTCTGGTAATTCGTCCACATCACTTGCTCCGTAACTAGACATACTTAACAATTGTTAACTATCAGTTGTATACAAAGCTTGGTGATTAGCTGTAAACAAAATTTGGCACGTATGACGTAGACAAAAGATTTAATTCAAGGGAAATAAGTCATGAGCACAACCGATACTGATAAAACTTTTGGAGGGGGTTTTATGGACCCTATACGGATTTTGACAATAATTCTTTTTTTTTTGGCATAAATCAAATACGAAGTTAATGTCTAATAAATAAAAGCAAAAGTTAAAAACCGTTTCCTGTGATCTGCAAGAACGTTAGCATCGCGGATGTTGACGATGAGAACGAAGTAAACACAAAGGTATTGACTCGGTGTTCAATATTAACAATGTTGACTCGCCAATGTGAACATCGCGATTAACAACGTTAACACGATATTGTGTGACATCGTTAACATTCAAAGAGCTCTTGAATGTTGATTACATCGTTGACATCTTTCACATTGCGATGTATACAATGCGGTAACGTACAATATCGTTTTTATATCGTTCACAGCGCAATGCTGACGATGTTAACAAAAAGGTATTGACTCGGTGAATAATATAAACGATGTTAACTCTCCATTGTGAACATTGCGATATTTACAAAGTTAACACTTTATCGTGTCACATCGTTAATATTGTAAGAACTCTTATCTTTTCTTTATACCGTTGACATCTTTTACCATAAATGAGATGTATACTGTAATAACGATGTCGTTAGAACATCGTTTTCATCGCGATGTTGACGATGTCAACGTTGTAAATACAAAGTATTGACCAACTTGGCGAATATCGTGATGTGAATTAGTACTTTTACCATCTTGCGCCTTTGATAATTCTATCAATATTGAGTGATTTTGTAGATTGTCATTAGCTGTAATTAACTGTTCTGAGTAGCATGAGTGAGGTATTCAATTAGCAAGTTTTATTTCCGTCAATAAAATAAAAGCAAAACCGAAGATTAAGTATGGTTAAATGTATATTTGTCAGAATTAATGTACTACAATAGCATACATTAAGTACTTGGGTGAAATATAAAAGGAGTGTGTTCGATAAGGGCCATATTTGGCCCCGATTATAAATTTCAATGTTACAAGATAAAAAAATGTTTTAAGTTGACTAAAAGACATGTGAGAAGGTTAGGTATAGCTATTTTTGTCAGTTTTTTTTCTAAAGCATTGATTTTTACATCCCAATTAGGTCAAAATAAGGGATTTTGGCGAAATCTGACAAAATACGTCAGATTTCAGCCAAATTTTGAACCAGGAAACATAGAGCGCAGGCGTCGACAAACTAAATATTCAATTTAAACATGTAAAATGTCATTACAAACATTATGTTCAAAGATCTTGTTTGTCGACGTATGCGCTCTATGTTTCCTGTCCAATAATCAACGGAAATTTAGCCATGTTCATTGATTATTTTGTGGAAAATAAAAACGAGTACTATTTGTGACGTCATGAATAAAACGCGGAAACGTAAATTGTCAACAAATAGACTTATTTACTTTCTAGTCACTGTATTAGCTATGATTTATTGTAATATTGGTCAATAAATCCTAATTTTAAATTTTAGCTAAATAACGGGCTATTTTAGGACCTTACCGAACCTATTCAGCAACGTGACATAAAAAATATTAGATAAAATATCTTTTCCTGTACTTGTTTAACGCTTTGTTTCTGAATCAACTCAAAGAGATAGAATCATTTAACAAACTAACAAACGTGTTTTTCATTCCACCTTTTTTCAGAAATTATTCCCAAAATATCATCAGTTGTAGATCCTCGGAGGTCATGACACATAGGGACATATGGTTGGAACCCTCCTTTTAATCCTAGGTTGAAACCCACTTTAAAATTCGCTTTTCCCGCCCCTGAATCTTTGATACATTTAACAGATCATTTTATCATAGCAGTTGGTATATTAGTTTTCTGTTAATATAATGGCCGATATATTTTTTAGCGGACACGATAAACAGTAATTACAATGCTAACTTGGTGTTACCAAGCCTAGATAACTCTGTTCAATTCTACCAATGTGAAGTAATAAACCACATAATAAGAAGTTGAAATAAAGTTGCACAAAATACAATTCAACCACACCACCTACCAATCATAGCGCCTAAAATTACGGGAGTATTGCAAGAATTCTATTAAATTAAGAATTTTTCAAATAAGACATGTTGTATCATAATTATCGATATATCAAGTGAATTTTTTGTTACCTTTTTTTAGATCTTAAAATTTTAAGCCGCCAATTGTCATTTTTGGTTTTCTTGCCAGGAGAAGACAACTATGATATTGAAACTGTCATTTACAATATGTCATGTCTCTATGAAAAAAGTAAAATCACAAAAATACTGAACTTAGGGAAAATCAATTCGGGAAGTCCATAATCACATGGCAAAATCAAATAACAAAACGCATCAAAAACGAATGGACAAGAACTGTCATATTCCCGACTTGGTACAGGCATTAATTGTTATTAGTGATATTTGTATTGGCTTATTTGTAATTTTTTAGATGAACTGTTGTGGTGTTAATGGGTATTTGGATTTCAATAGGACACACACAGATAACTGGAGAAAACCTGGATTGGTGAGCACTGACCTAGATGCACCCATCGTATGCTGTGTTACAGAACCACTAAGCCATTCTGATACTGATACAAGTTGTGCACGCGAAGAAACCTTTGATATTCATACACAGGTAATGAAAATTGTGTAAGAAATAAGTTGTCTTCAATATTAAATATAGTTACGATACCGTTGTCAGGTCATTATTGATTGCATATTTCGGTATTGATATTGATTCACTCATACGGTCTTTGCATCGGAAATAAACACATTTATTGAAAAACCAGTTGTTGGCATGATGAGGGTAATATTCGTCTCTTTTATATGTCGAATCAGTCAATCATTTTAATTGAGGTCTCGAGCTGTCATGTCAGTAACTGCTGTTGGTCCTTTGTCAATTTATGTATTATTGTCATTTTACTAAGTTTTTTTTGTTGCATACAATATTCTGTCATCGGATTCTGACTTCTTTTAAACTGAGTATTACTTTGCGCATTGATGTGTATTTTTTAATCCAACAATTGTTGAGTTATAGGGGGCGGTTCATATCTAAACAAAAGATGTTTAACACCGCCGTTTTAGTTCATTTATACGTTTGTATTTAGTATGACATCTATTTTCACTGAACTAGTACACTTTTTTTTAAATTTTGGGGCCAACTGAGCACCACCTAAGGGTGCGGAATTTTCTCGCTGCATTGAAGACACATTGAAGGCCTTCGGCTGGTATCTGCCCTTTGGTCGGTTGTTGTTTCAAGGTCGTTAAAAATTTCCATTTGTTGTTGTTTCTTTGGCATATGCTCCATTTCCATTTCCATTCTCAATTTTATTTTATATATAAAACACATGAGTTTTTTCACCATTAATTTACAGACGGAATGGGTTATATACTTCAGATAAGTTGTGATTATATTTTTCGTGTCCCGCCTTCATAAGAAAGTTTTTTTTTTTTTATTTCCGGTCAGTCTGTTTATCCGTCTGTCCCCTGTCATTGTAGTTGATGTCGCAATCAGTACTAATAAAAAGCATTCAACATTTACAATATAAACAAAACAAAAGATAAAAACAAATTCCAAAGATGGAATATAACATGTATTGATAATGTCACCATTAAATCTTTTATGAGTTGATTTCACTTCCTGGTTGGTGCAGATAAACACGTGATATATATAGTAATCCAAATACTAAAGTCTCCAACTGCTGGTTCTTAGTGGACCAAATTAATCTATATACAAATCAGTATGAATAATATAGCACTTTACAATTTATTTACATATAAGAATACTCATAAATTTTCGAATCATTAATGTTCTAGTTCTCCACATGTTTGAAGCCAATGGATGAGTCTAATAAACAGCTATACAAATGCAAGAGTCTATAAGAGCAGAAAATAACCTAGATTCTTATGTATATTGTTAAATTGTTAGTGCAAATTAATTTGGATTTATAATACAAGATGATACTGATTGCATCACCTATCACACCTTGTTCCAATGCTATGATACATACATGCAATCGTAACAAGTTTAAACTTTGATCATTTCAGGGATGTTTTGCTGCAGTATGGGACGTTACAATGGGCAACTCATTGATTACCGGAACAGTGTTTCCTGTGGCATTTGTTTTCCAGGTATCAGTAACAAAATGTGCTGTAATTCAAAGTTTTTTTGGCGTGTATATAACATACTGTTAAATGTAAGACGGGCGCGCTGATTACTGTTGTTACAGTGACTAGTGGGCTATTATACATATCTTTTTAGTTGTTGAAAAGGTAAATGCTTGTTGGTCTTTTTTCTTGTAGTACTTTGTTTAGATGGCTTTTATTGGTATAGTATTTTGATAATCATTTTTTTACGCAAGATCTTATTTTGATTAAGTTAATGATTTTCCTTAAAGAATTTAAATTATCGTATGACTATGGCTATATATGACCGTGAAAATATATAGGCAAAAATTAGTAAAAAATTTAACGGCTTCCTCGCAATATGTTGACCACAAGTGAGCTTTTCCATTACTGGTGTTCTTTGTCAATCTTCGTCGTCCCTCATCATTGTCCGTCGCCGTCATCACCATCACCCATCACCACCCGTCCGTCGTCTTAGCCATTATCAATCGTTCGTTAACTTTTTACAAAAAAATCTCTGAAATAACTTGGCACCATTCATCAAGATGATTCCGATTGCCAACTAACAGGGACCAAAAATATAAATAAGGGCATTATAATGTTTTTCTCGGTTATACTGAAAATTTATATTGATAGAGAACATCTCACAGGGGTAAAATGATCATGTGTTGAGAGAACATCTCACAGGGGTAAAATGATCATGTGTTGAGATCTAACTACTGTTATTTAAATTAAAACTATCATACGAATAATTAAAAGATGTATTGCCTTTAAATGCCGAGTGGTCCACCAATTCGTTTTATCTTGAAAACTATAATATATAAAAAAAGATATGTACAATTTGTTATACAATGATCGTATTATGGTCTCCAAAAAAAACATACTCTTTATAGCAATTTGATTCAAAATATTTCCATTCGCCATTTAAACTGTATAGCTACTACAATATTACTTTCATTTACCTGTGTATAGTATTGTAAATGGCGGCTTTAGGTTGAAGGTTATTGTTGTACTTTTGAAATCGTTTAACATTTCACAGCTATATACTACTGTTGTCTTTATTTATTTATCCTTTATTTCATTTATTTTGTATTTACATTGTATCATATATCATATTTATTCGATCAGTATATATTCACTAGTATTAATATGTCTTTTGATTGAGTTAAGCCATTTAAATTGATATTTCATAGTGTGTCTTTCACTATTGTTTCAGATAAGGGTGAAGATTTGTACCTTTTTAAACCAGCTGCATTTGTTTGCATCTTTCCTGAGTCAGGAATCTGATGTTCAGAAAATGTCGTTTGTTGATGTGGTTTTTACGTGTTTCCCGTGTCTCGTTTTTTATATAGATGAAACTGCTGGTTTTCCCGTTTGATTGGTTTTACACTAGAAATTCGTTAGGTTATTTATAGCTTGTTGTTCGGTGTGAGCCAAGGATCCGTGTTGGAGACCGTACTTTGACCTTTAATGGTTTACTTTTACAAATTGTGACTTGGATGGAGAGTTAGCACTCATAACACACCTTCTTATATCTATATATTATTATATATAACGCGCGTCGGATACAGTGCAGGTGATTTGGATCCACGATACCTCAGTAGTATGAGCTCGAATCCCGGCGAGGGAAGAGCATATAATTTGCGAAAGCAAATTTACAGATCTAACATTGTAAGACTGATGTTTAGACGCATTATTATATATAATATAAATAGATGCTGGTAAGCGACTCAGGCTTTGAAGAGCCTTAGTTTGGTTTTATTGTCTGCAGTCCTAATTGCTATATTTTGAATCGATGTTATATAAGAGAAGTGCGAAAGATACCAGAGGGACATTCAAACTCATAGATCGAAAATAAACTGACAACGCCATGGCTAAAAATGAAAAGACAAACAGACAAATAATAGTATACACGACACAACACATATCTCGCTAACGACACTAAAAGAAACTTATGTTGTATAGTCTATAACCCGTACGTCAGTTTGTCAGTCAAAAACTAAGCTAAAAAATTGGTTTTAAAACAAATTCATCAAATTTCCCGTTGAATGCATAAATTGCGTTTTTCTACAAAATAATCATTAGTGGCAGGTTTAAGTTTTTGTAAAATTTGCATATGTCAAGACCAAGCAGATTCAAACTACAAAAGCAGAAAAGACACTATCAACATAATTCAGGAGTTTTTGATATGTCAACAGATATTTAGTTATTATTGGGATAGCACTGTACTGACGGAATTTGTTTTGTCAACACAGGAAGCATAATTCATATAGAATCTTCTCAAAAAGTTTGATTTAATTTAAATTCTATGTTTGCGTTTCTAGTAAATAGATAGGAATATACACATGACATATACAAGTATCTTTTTATATTTTGTAGTTGTTGCTGATTATATTTTCGTGCATGTTGATCGCCGGACATAAGGATCAAAAGCAAACTGCCGGGAGCGTGTATGTGGATTAGAATATTAACGCATTGTTACGTTTGATTAGTGGAAAACGCTCAATAATTTGTATCAAAATATTTCTTATTTGATTTATATGTTGTTGTATTTTGACGAGAGTATTGTACTTTCTGAATTATATCATTATATTTGTATAACTTAGTTGAAGGAGGCTTTCGATAAGCTTGACCAAGTGGGGTTTTTTTTCGGTCACAAATGCATGAATGTAACAAACAGACTTGTTTCTGGTTCCAAGAGAAACAATGTCTTGAAATGATTAGCATGAGGGAAAAAATAGTTAAAAATAAAACGTTATATATATGTAGTGTTGTGTCGTTGTTCTCTTCTTATATTTAATGCGTTTCCCTCAGTTTTAGTTTGGTTTGGGTTAAACAAGATAACTCACCAACTTTATATAGGTGGCGTGAATCAGATGAGGATATTTAAAAATTCCAAAGATCTTTTAGAGTACATACAATCTAACTCTCTTTCATCTTGTAATAGTATTAACACATTTGACTTGTCTACACTTTACACAAGTATTCCACATTCCAAACTAAAGGCAAATTGAAAGAGTTGGTATTGATTTGCTTCATAAAAAAAATGGCCAACGTAGATTATAGTATCTTGTCTTAGGGAGGGATACATCCTACTTTGTAAAGGATCACTCTGATTCAAACAAAAAATTCTCTAAAACTGACATCATCGAGATGCTTGATTTCTTGATTGACAACATATTTGTTACGTTCGGAGGACGTGTTTTTCAACAGACTGTCGGCATTCCAATGGGAACAAATTGTGTCCCTTTTCTTGCCGACTTGTTTTTTTATCATAATGAGGCTGATTTCATACAGGAACTTCTTAGGAGGAAAGATAAGAAGTAAGTAATATCCTTTAACTCTACTTTACGCTATATAGATGATGTTCTTTCACTAAATAATTCAAAATTTGGTGACTATGTTGAACGCTTTTATCCCATCGAACTAGAGATAAAGGATACTACAGATACAGTCAAGTCGGCCTCATATCTTGACTTAAATCTAGAAATTGAGGGTCGGTTGAAAACAAAACTTTACGACAAAAGAGATGATTTCAGCTTTCATATTGTGAACTTTCCATTTCTAAGTTGCAACATTCCAGCAGCACCTGCATACAAGGTATATATCTTCCAATTGATACAATATTCCCGTGCTTGTATTTCCTATCATGATTTTCTTGATAGAGGGTTGCTGCTCACATGGAAACTATTAAACCAAGAGTTCCAAATGGTGAAGTTGAAATCATCCCTCCATAAGTTTTACGGACGCCATCACAAGTTGGATGACCGTTATAGAATAAACGTTTCATGAACAATATCCACTTCCCATTCATGAATGTGACCTACCGAATTAGACTATTTACCGGATCTGTTATCACATAAGCACCACGACGGGTGCCACATGTGGAGCAGGATCTGCTTACCCTTCCGGAGCACATGAGATCAGCCCTTGTTTTGGTGGGGTTCATATTGCTAATTCTTTAGTTTTCTATGTTTTGTTATGTGTACTATTGTTTGTCTGTTTGTCTTTTTCATTTTTAGCTATGGCGTTGTCAGTTTATTTTCCATTTATGAGTTTGACTGTTCCTCTGATATCTATCGTCCCTCTTTTATATAACATTTTGTGTTACAAAATTTGAAATTTCGTTTATGTATCTTCCTCTATAATTTTGACCCTTTTCAGTTGAAGCAACTCTATAGCGTAGGTTTGGACTTTATAACATATTTCGTCCTGGAGCATCACTGAAGATAGGTCAATTATCGGAATATGATTCTATGTTCAGTAAAATAGGTACCGTAAACGTAATATCTATACATAGAAATTACGATAGATTTATTCAAAATGACAAAAAGGCAATTAATTAAATACATGTTGTGTTTTCCCTTTTTTTAATATATCAATCTCACATTTTACACGTGCATATTACAAATCAACCCCAGTTTTGATGGGGTTCGTGTTGCTTATTCTTTAGTTTTCTATGTTGTGTCTTGTGTACTTTTATTTGTCTGTTTGTCTAAAAATTTTTAGCCATGGCGTTGTCTATGATTTTGACTGTCACTCTAGTATCTTTTATCCCTCTTTTTCATGTGTACAGGTTGATTATAATTCCATGCAATGCTTACATTAAACATATTATTTCACATCATGAAGTAGTACCTTTACTAAATAAGGCAAATATGATTCATGTTCTATGGTTTCGTCGTTATAATTGGAAATGACCGAGTTAACAGTAAAAAAATGTACTGGTGTTGATTTGTTTATTTGTGTATTATGCCTTCAAGCATAAGAACAAAATTGCCATAGGTTGAAGATTTTACTTATCAAACACTCGAGACATAGTTAGCCGTAGAAATTGAATGAACTAATTTTGTGTGATTATTTAGGATTTTTGTATTTCGTGAAAAATATTTTTAGTGTTTTTCTATGTCATTGTGTGCGTTTAGAAAGGCGGAGAAGGAATTGAACAGGGCAATTAAGAGAAGCTGCAAATAGACTTATATGTGCTATTTGCATGTTTTTAAGTTTTTAATGCCTCTTATATGAATTTGTTCTACGATTGATGAAAGTAAGCGAAATATCGAGTTGAACGATTCATATTTATAGTTCAGAAATAGATAACCTTAAGGTAGCTGTATTTGGCAAAACCATTCAGAAATTTTTTTCAACTTTGTACGTTATTTCGCTTTTATTGGGTTTTATTTAAGCGTGACTGTTGAGTCTTGTGTGTTGACAAGAAAACATAAAAAGCTTGAGTCAATGCTAGTGGAGAGTACACACACTTTAATTGTTCGAACTTCTAAGGATTTTATGCTAAAAAATCGAATACCGTAACTGTAAAACAAAACTCTCTGGAATGCCTGTTCTCGATAATCTTCCACTTTGTCACTTAGTTTAAACATATTTATTTATAGTGGATTGGGAAACAAGTTTTGCAACTTATATTAATCCCTTTACACTTTGCGGATGCGAGTGCTGCCTTGTAGCGGCATTAGCCTGCTCTTTTTCGAAATCTACAAGGGTGTCTTTAACGTGCAAGAGATATGGCTCTCTCTTAACACGGGTCAGCCATTTATCGTCCCCATCCGACGGACTATCATCGTTTCCTCAAGACCATACTCGCAAATGGTGTCAAGGGAGAGCCGAAAATTCAGTCCCTGAAATTTTCATCCCAGACGGGAACCTTTGTGTTAGTAGTCCGATGCACTAACCACTACACCACGGCTCTCACCGATTAGTTTTTAACAACCTTTACAAAAAAAAAGTTGTTCAATATACTAAAGATTTCTACGTCTAAGAATATGTTACCTTAGCTGTATTTGGCAAAACCTTTCCGAGTTATAGGTCCTCAGTGCTCATTCTTCAATTTCGTAGTACATTTGTCTTTTTTTTTGTTTATTCGGGCTTTACTGGTGAGTATTTTGTAGACCAAATGCATATCTTTTGTACATGATTAAGTCTGGTATTATATATATATTGAAGAGTTTTTTACGCTTGAATAATTTGTTAAAAAGTTTTGTTTTTTTTAATAGAAAAGCATCACATGGTTGAAATTGTTGCGCTCTTATGAGACAAAATCATAGAATTCAGTGTCATTTCTAGCAACATGTGATTTTTTTTAAATGTGCATATATTGTGTACAAAGCTTTGTACTGTTAGTTGCGCAAATGGAGACACTGAATTTTGTATTAAAAAGGTTGGATTACTCATTTTTCATAGTCAATGAAATCCAACTCTTCACTAACAATTGTTATGACTGATAAGCATGCGCTTAATGTTTGATTGTTTTATGGACAACACATTATACCAAGATCATAAGGTTAAAAAAAATCGGAAAGACGATAGTGTAATAGTCTCTATGGTCGGGTTGTTGTCTCTTTGACACATTCCCCATTTCCATTCTCAATTTTATTATCTATCAATATATAATAAAATTAAAAATGAAAATGGGGAATGTGTCAAAGAGACAACCCGACCATAGAACAGACAACAGCAGAAGGTCACCAATAGGTCTTCAATACTAAGTCCATTTAATCAATATGACAGAACTATAAACAACTTTCATACAAGTGGGAAGTTAAGCTAGCTATACAAACGGGTTTAACATATCGCACACTTACTCAGGGATTTGCTTTATCAATTTTCTTTACATATAATGTTTGGATATATATCTTTTGGGTTTGTTTTTATAAGTATATGTTTGAAGAGTTATGGGACTTTAACCGGTTAACTTATTTTATTGTTTTATATAGCGTGCACATACTAACTATTGATTTTCTCACAACCTAACCCTTTTATGACGCTTTTTACTACCCTTTTATTTTGAAAATGTTCTTGTTTGTCATTCTTGAGTAAAAGGACTTTATTTGTTCACTTGAACACGTTCTCATCTAAAATTAGAAATTCTCATATGCCACTTAACTTAATTTTGTGTGAAAAGGCCACAAAATTTGGGATTATTGATATATTTCGCGTAAAAAACTCACTGTATAGCATTAACAATATTTGTTTGTCATCTTTTGCCAAGATTTGTGATGATCTGTGATCTTTCTTTGTAAATGCGAACCAAAATTTCATTATTTTATCATAAACCTTTTTCATAGGATGCTAGAATGAAATATTTTAACACCAAGGAAATAGTTAAAGTAAATAAACATTAAAAAGATACTCATTCTGCATTTTTGTTATACTTTTATGTCATTTTTGAAATATATACATAACATAGCATTTACCCATCTTTATTTCAGATGTTTCAATGAACAGAATGCTAAATTAAGTCTTTTTTCTCTTACTTGTATTTGTCAGGTCTGTATGCCTGCATACCACCCTGGTGTATGCTAAAACCTCACCGTATGTGTATACTAGAATTTGTCAGGTCTGTATGCCAGCATACCGACCTGGTTAATGCTAAACTCTCATTCTATGCATATATACTTATATTTCAGGTCTGTATGCTAGCATACCGACCTGGTTAATGCTAAACTCTCACTCTATGCATATACTAGCATTTTTCAGGTCTGTATGCTAGCATACCGACCTGGTGTATGTTAAACTCTCACTCTATGCATATATACTAGTATCTATCAGGTCTGTATGCTAGCATACCGACCTGGTGTATGTTAAACTCTCACTCTATGCATATACTAGTATTTGTCAGGTCTGTATGCTAGCATTCGGACCTGGTGTATGTTAAACTCTCACTTTCTGCGTATATAACTGAGTATTTGTCAGGTCTGTATTCCTGCATACAAATCTGGTGTATTTAGAACTTTAATATATTTATTTTGGCATAGTTAAGGTCTGTATGCCTGTATACGAACCTGGGATATGTAAACCGATTCTTTAAATTTATTTATGTTTTTTTTCTGCTAGGTACTTGTATGCCTGCATGGATTCTAAAATTTTATTCTGGATTCATGTTTGTATTGGCAAGTCTGTATGCCTGAATGCTAAGTATTTACTGAGTTGTAACATTTCTTTTTTAAATTATGTTTGCATACCTCCCTTAGAAAATAAGGAGATGTGTAATCTTTCAGTCAGTTTAATTGAAGTCTGGAGCTGGCATGTCAGTTAACTGCTAGTAGTCTGTTGTTATCTATGTATTATTGTCATTTTGTTTATTTTCTTTGGTTACATCTTCTGACATCAGAATTGGACTTCTCTTGAACTGAATTTTAATGTGCGTATTGTTATGCGTTTACTTTTCTACATTGGTTAGAGGTATAGGGGGAGGGTTGAGATCTCACAAACATGTTTAACCCCACCGCATTTTTGCGCCTGTCCCAAGTCAGGAGCCTCTGGCCTTTGTTAGTCTTGTATTATTTTGATTTTAGTTTCTTGTGTACCATTTGAACATTAGTATGGCGTTCATTATCACTGAACTAGTATATATTTGTTTAGGGGCCGGCTGAAGGACGCCTCCGGGTGGGGAATTTCTCGCTACATTGAAGACCTGTTGGTGACCTTCCGCTGTTGTTTTTTTTTTATTTGGTCGGGTTGTTGTCTCTTTGACACATTCCCCATTTCCATTCTCAATTTTATTTTAATGATTGTGAAATGAAAAGGTCGAAGTACATGGATGTAAGGAATTACTTATGTATAGCCTTCAACTTCATTTGAATTTGAAAGAAAGCTCTTTTTAAAATTCTTAACTGCAACACTCAGGGGTTTATTCCCGTATACCAACCGGCTTTTCAATAAACCCTTGTTGATTATCGGCATACCAACATATAATCCTATACCCATTGGAACATAAAAGTTAATTTGCATATTTGTTTGCCATTTTCAGTTCACGGTATTCTTGCATACAACACTGGTGTACGGTGAAAACTTATTTTTCTTGCATGGATACATACAAGCTTTAATTGCTTGTATACCAATCTATGTTTTATTGAATTGTAGTTTTACATACATTCTAGTATTGTCAAACCAAACTGGTGTTCAGTAAGTGTATGGTTTGCCCCCAGTCTTAAATGTATGCATATACAAATTAAAGTACACAAGAAACAGCATAGAAAACGAACAAAGTCTGAGCAACACGAACCCTAACCAAAAACTGGGGATGATCTCAGGTGCTCCAGAAGGGTAAGCAGATACTGCCCTACATGTCCAACAGTGGCACCGTCGGGTTGCTCATGTTCAAACCCGATAACTAGCTTTATACAGTAAGTCAAATCCATGAAAAGGGAAGGGGATTGTAGTTATGACGTGAGAAACATATCAGCAATCATCTGTGAAACGGTTATTCCATAACGGTCAACCAAGTTGAACTATATACTATGGTAACAATTGTGTATACACTGGAGTTGTAAAAACAAATCCTTCAACCAGGAAAGCCAAAGAATTGATGCCTTTTCTAGTGAAGCCATGCATACATTATTAGCAGGAACAGCAAAAAGACTGGTGTTGTTCATTGGTGTCATAGTTTTCTAGGAAGGCATTGGTTTAACCTATCCAGTCACTAAGAAGTGTTACAATTAAATTCATAAGCAACACATAAATAGTTACATGAAAGGTATAGCCAATGATTGAAAAATGCTGAAACGAGAAATGGAAACTACATATTATATACATATATATATGCGAGTAAATATTTTACACTTCACAAATTTAACATTGATGTGGCGTGGTCAACTACAACAAAGATTTGATGTTCACTTATACTTAATTTGTTGAATGATCTTTTATCATGATTATTAAATATGACAGTTTGTACGGTACATGATGAGTTGCACAGTAGAATTGTAATAACATTTTGACGTTTATCAAAGCAAGGTTTAATCTTATTTAAGGACAGCGGTTCATAGCACGATTTTGTAAGAAACTTTTTGCATTGATCACGTATATTGGTGTAGTAGCTTGAAGTAACAATTAAGTTGCGATATAGATTATAATGAAGTAACATGTTGTTTTATAGAGTTGGAACTAAGTAACGTTTTGTATTGGAATTTATAACTGTGAACCTGAGCTGTGAACCTTTTAAATTTATCATATATAATACATGTACTTTAACATGATTAAAAATGTGAACATTAAACAGACTTCGTTACTAGTATATAGACGGTAGTGAGCCTATATATATACGGTGAAATATTAAATAGCTATTTCCTTATGTAAACGGGCAAGAAGGATTAGATCCCAGATACATATATCCAAAATAATGACTGTCCAAAATACACAGAACAAAGACCCATTAAGGGTTACATTTAAATCACAATTACTGATTTTTAAAAGTTTATATGAACTAAAGGTTCTTTATAGTGGTTGAATTGAACTCGTTCCCTTGAAAAACAAATTGTCGCCATGCATGTGATTGATTGAAGATCAATGAATTATGTCATTTCCTTAGTAACATTCATTTTTCCAATTTGAACACTCTTGAAATGTGCTGTTCTAATCCTTTTGCAATAAATGTATGTATAATTTGTTTGAATTACTTCTTTTCTAAAAACAAACTAAAAAGCTAAACAAAAAACGGTCGAAGCTACGTTTTCATTTTCATTGTATACATGTATTAAAATTGTAACTAAGGGAGCTACCATTTTATTTTTAGGGGGGGGGGGGGGGGGGGGGGGGGGCTAGGATGAAATTTGAAAAAAAATAGGCAGGACAGGTGTTTTGAGTGAAAAAAGGCAGGGTGAGACACTTGCAAAAAAAAAAGTCAGGACGACAATTTAGGTAAAAAAAAGTCAGGATAAACTAAAAAAGAAAGGCAGGACTGAACAGAGTGAACATAAAAATGCAGGACAGAGATTACAGCTAAAAAAAATGCAGGCCAAAATTTTTCATCCATAAAAATCAAATGGTAGCTCTCCAACACGTAATAATATGTAGATTTATAAAAAGTTTGCTAATGAAATCTCCTTGTTTTATTGGTCATTCAGTGGCGGATGCAGGAATTTTCGAAAGGGGGGGTGCTAGCCCAGGGCAAAGGGGGGGTGCAGGGGGGGTGCAAACATATGTCCCGATTCAAATGCATTGATCGGCCAAAATAAAGGGGGGGGGTGCGGACCCCCGGAACCCCCCCTCTGGATCCGCCACTGTCATTAACAATACAGGGATGAACCTTAGTGCTATTGTTGTAACATTAAGGGGCTTTATCAACTATTAGTGAAATAAAGTATCTGAAGTATCTTAAAAAAAGATCTTCATAAATTACCTTGTTACAGTATTGATTTAAACAGTCTAGTGGCGGATTAGATATTTTCATAAAGGGGGAGGGGGTTCCTATATAATCAACCAAATGTTTCCCACAAAAGGGGGACAGGTACCTTTTGTATCCGCCTATGGGACCCAAGTTCAACACCATGAAAAATAAGAAATAATAATGTATAGCAAAACAATTTACGAAAAAGAAAAACCGGAAAAATATGAACCAATGACAACTTTAACAGTCAGGACCCTGACTTGGGACAGGCATATAAAGACTATATAGTGTGGCCGGTTTTAACATGTGAGTGCTCAGCTTCCCCCCTTTTTTTTTTACCTGGGACAGTAAGAATAAGACATGAATATCCAGAAGTTTCATAAGGGGGATGAGATAGGGAGGGCACTGCATGACTTCTTTAGAGATGGACGCTTCAGTACTGTTTCCCTCAATAAATCAACTAAAGTTTTCCCACAAAGCACTGGCATAGCACCCCTTAGATTCTTCTTCTTGCTACATGTGTACATGTTAAAGCCGACCTCCAAAAAAGAGGGTGTTAAATCATCGGAAATCGTGAAAAAAGTACAAAAATGTACAAAAACAGCTGGGTTTACTTACCATAAATATATCCGCCATTCTGTTTTGCTTCTGGTTTATTCAAATCAAGATAATAGAGCGTATTTTTGTCCATTTTCTTCTCCGTGAGGGGAACTCCTTCATTGATCATTCAAATTGTTTACACTTATAAATGACGTCATCTAGATGGAGTGCGTGACTCCGCAGATAAATAGTCCTTTTTTCTTTGACTTTTTAATAATTACCAATACCAAGTATAATAAACAAAACAGGTTGTTTTGTAATCAATTGCTATTATTCTAATTAAGTGTACGGGTAAAGTAACTTGTGTAAGTCAAGGCTATCCGTCTATATCCTTCCGCTTTACGTCACAAGGTCCCTGACGTCATATAATTTTTTTGTCAACAACTTCGAACTTGGAACCTTGCACAAATTGTGATCGCCTCATTTTTCCGTAATTTTAATTTGCAAACAAAACAGATACCTGTTAGGTCAATTAAGAGATCATAGTCATGGAACTTGAGAATTGGTTTTCATTTATAGATTTACAACAGTGAACGCTTCACCGGTTTGCCTTGCAAATTAACGCTTCTGACCTGTTTACCAACGGCAGAAAATAAAGAGGTCAGTGGTAGGCTTTTAGTTTAAAAAAAAATCGAAATCGGCAATAAAGTAAAACCACAACTATACTGACGTAAAGGATTTTTTTAAACACCCAGGTTCGTATGCTATCATACAGACCTCGTGAAATACAACATCTGATTCAATATTTGCTGTTCTGCATACACCAGGTGCGTATGCTAGCATACATACCTGAGAAATACAATGTATTAATTAAATGTAGACATTAGCATACACCAGGTACGTATGCTAGCATACAGGCCTGAGAAATGCAAGTTAATTTATTACAATTTAGTTCAGCATACACCAGGTGTTAAAATGCTAGATTCACGATTTCCAAGTGCTTGATAAAATAAAAATGTGTTTTTTCTTTATTTTTCTCTTTTTTGCATAAGTTTGTCTTATGAGCAATAATTCGACCTATTTGAGTACGAATTATGACAAATTACCGTTAATGAGAATTTCTAATTTTAGATGAGAACGTGTTCTTACTACAACTTCAAACTTTAACTTCGTTACTCGTTAAAACTCATACTGGAATCTAACCACAAGGACCTGTGTAAATGTGAGTGATGTGATGGGCGACAATACAATCCGATAAAAAATCAATGTGTCGATGACTTGAAATGTTTAAGTGACGGAGCTAGCACAACTGCTTCTGGCAGAATTTTTCAGACAGTAACTTTTCTTGGGAAATACAAATGTTGTTATATGTTGATTTTGCAGTTGTATGACAGGGATTTCAAACTGTGTCTGGGTTTTTTTTTATAACACTAGCTGGTATTGGAATGTAGAATACTGGTATAGCTATAAGTTGGTGGATTACTTTGTACATGCGGTTGCCATCTGCCATAGTTCTTCTTTGTTTCAGGTGTTTCCAGTTGAAGTTTTTAACCGTTGATTTTACACTGAATGGCTTCTCTTGGTTGTATGGTTTACAAATCTGACAGCATTACGCTGTACCTGTTCTATCTCTACAGTTGTGGGTTCCAAATAGGAGTTTTATATACCACTTTTAGGCCAGAATAAAATTTTGTAGGATCTTTCTTTTAATTGTGAGGATATTATCTAAGGTTCTACTTAAAACATTAATATACTTGAAGCTTTTTGCAGATGTTGTCAATATGCAGAAGATGTCGCTGCAGTTTTAAAACCAACCATACTGTTTATTATTTTTGCTCATTTTTACAATATATAAAAGTTATCGTTGATTGCTCGTTCTTAGAGTCTGGAGCTTAACAATAACATAATAATGGGCCAGAAACTCCTCAAACATACTTCTTAATTTTTGTGTATAGATTAACTTCAGTAAGCCAATATTAAATTATATGAAACTATTACACAGAGTTGATCAAAACCTAACACAGATCAGGTTCGAATGTTGCTAGTGTGATTTTTTTCTGTTCTCGAGTTATGTCTATTATTAAGGAAATCGTTGCTGAATTTGACGTTTACTCAGTTTAACTTTAGTTTGAAACTTTCAAATGCTCTGACAATATTACAAAATTCTTATTTCTGCAAAATGCACATACATCGTCACCGTTTTTAAATTATGTTTCCAAAAAAATTACTCAACTAAACGTCATTGAACATATACATTGATGTCATAACAACCAAATACAGATCAAGTTCGAATTGTGGCGTCATTTCTACCGTTCCCGAGTCATCCCATTGGTAATAATTATTGAACAATGTTATCACTGCTACTAATCTCTGTTGACAACATTCAGATATATTATTTTTTTCAAATTGTCACAAAATATCATCAGGTCTGCACAAGTACTTCGCCTCGCATATTTTAAGGCGGGGGTATTTTTGTCCCATGGACACATTTTCCTTTCTCTCATTTATATTTTAAAATTGCATTAATATATTTATTTTGTCAGCATAACAATCTGATTCTAGCATTGTTGGGGGTAATTTTCACGCTTATATATATATTCATATTTAGGAGATGGATAACGCATCAATTGCCGAGTTAAAGCAGCGTGTAAAACGTTTTTCTTGTATGTTAGGAAATAATATTAAAACAAACATGTTTTAACTATTAAATGTCTGAAAATTATAATCTTTTGATAACGAGAAAAGAAAACAGTTTTTTTGTATTGAGGAGATGGCATTCGAGGTAAAGCAATGCACAATTTGTTATCTTTTTGATGCCTTCAAAAAACAATTTCATACATTATTTGTTACTTGTTTTATTATTCCATTAAACAAATGGATGTCATGCAACATTATTTATGTTTTAACCTGTAACTACATGTATTTCATGAAGCCATAACGTACATATAGGAAGATCTGTTATGAAACCAAGTCACAATTTTTAAAAGTAAACCAATATAAGCCACGGTAGGCTTTCAACAAGGAGCATTGAGTCACACCGAACAGCAAGCTATAAAGGGCCTAATGTAGAACCACCAAAACGGGAAAACAAACGGTCTAATCTATATAAAAATACGAGAAACGAGAAATACTGATGAATCACATCAAAAAACAACAACTACTGAATACAGATTTCGGAATTAGGACAGGTGCAAACAATTGCAGCGGAATTAAACGTTTTAATCATGTTAATGGTACCCAACCTTCTCCCTTATCTGAATCAATAGTGTAACATCACAGCAAAGAAAGACACATAATAAAATATCAATTGGAATGGCTTAACTCAACTAAAAGACGAAGTAACACAAATGAACATACACTGAACAAATAAAGTTGATCCATAATACAATGTAAATACAAAGTTGATAAAATAAAAGGATGAATAATCAAAGTAAAAGCATTATACCGTTGTAAAATGCTAAACAATTTCAGAAAGACACCAACTTTGAAGAAAATTACGTCATTTGTAATATAGAGATTAATACATGGCCTTTTCCATATCAGCCTGGGTATCATCCAGAGACCCCCATATCAGCCCGAGACGGAGTCGAGGTGCTGATATGGGTCGAGGGATGATACCCAGGCTGATATGGAAAAGGCCATGTATTAATCACTTTATCATATACTTCCGACAATAGTTTTATGTAAGGCAAATAAACAAATGCAATAACTAAAACAGTCAAAAACTTTATAAAGAAAATAAATTATGAATCAAATATACTATAATTGTCCAACAACAGCATCACTACCTCCTTATATATATGTATGTTTTAAACATTTCCTATAGAGGCATTTTGAAACATTGAAAATTTGGAAAAGTTTACGATCATTACTAATCCATGTTTGTTGTACTATAAAATGATTCATAATTGTCAATGGCATTTGTTAGCAAGTACTAAACTATCCCCATAAAAGTTCCCGTTAATTTTGACGTCGTCATAAAAAAACATCTGACGTCACAATAGAAAAGTAAACAACCGATACCGGAAACACCGGAAGTATCTTGCACGAGAGGCACTGATATGGGTTTTTTTGCACGAGAGGCACTTGATATGGGTTATCAGCCCGGGTGGGAAGATATGGCTTGTGCACTTCCGCCCATTACACATATGCAAAAGCTATCATATTAATGCTAAGTATATGATAAATCAAAATTACACACAGGTAAACTAAAATTATTTTTTTTTCAGTATACTTCTTCTCAGGTCTATAATAATTTCTGTTGTTGGACAGATCGATTCGACTTACAAAATTTTAGTATCATCATCAAAGTAGATTTATTATCAGGTCTCACTGGTAATTTTCGATATCAAAAGTTGTCCAATAACATCCATTTTTGTGTGTGCTTTTCTGGATTAACTTTTATCAGAACTGCTAGAAAAAAAAACCACTTATTACGATGCTTTAAGACCAAAAAAATAGATATCAAAGGTACAAGGTTTATTATTTTGATACGTCCGACGTGTGCTTCTTCTATATAAGACTTATCAGTGACGCTTAGATCAAAATAGTTAGAAAGTCAAATATGTTCAAAGTTCAAAAGCATTGAGGACCCAAAATTCCAAAACAAATGTACCAAATACGGCTAAGGTAATCTATGCATGGGATAGCCATACGTCCGTTGCAATTGATTTGATATGGTGTGTTTATGTTGTGCTGTAATATCACTGTTTCAGGTTACATTGCAGGGGAACTTTGAGACTCACATACATGTAAACTCAACTACATTTTGTTGTGCTTGACCCAAAGTAAGGGCCCTGTATTGCAATGTATTTAGTAGCATTACACCAACTTCACCGGAATATGGTATATGCATGATTTGCAAACTCATTCGGTATTCAAGAGCTTGCAGCTGCTACACACCTTTTGTAAAACGTCACCAGTGTCTTAGCAGAAAGTTGATGAACCAGGGATAATTTATTATGTCAAACAACGTTTATAAGTCTCGGCCTTTTTTTTTTAATGAAAGTCATACTAAACTCAAATCTAAAATAAAAGTTCATCCCAAACTAACATAGGCCAGAGGCCCCAGACTTGGAACAGATACTTAATAATAAATGGCGAGGGGTTAAACAAGTGTTTCAAAATCTCACTAAATGAAGAAGAAGCAACGCACAACAATATGCACAGTAAAAATCATAAAGAGTCCAATATCAGAATAAGTAACAAATTAAACAACACAAAAATTGAAAATGACGATATTACAAAAATCAATAAGGGACTACGAACAGTTATCAACATGCCAGCTCCAGACCTCAATTAAGCTGTTCGAAAAACTGTCTTGAATATACGAAAATCTAGCACCAACCTGTCATGGGGGTTTAATATCATATCACCATAAAATATATTAGAAAAACAAATCTTATCATACCTGCAACTGGTTTAAAAATAAAGGAGTTTTAGTCGAAGCATAGATGTGCAAGTGAATCAATATTGAAGCCAAAATAAGCCATATATATGCAGGCAACAGTATTTCTACTTTATACAAGTTTGCTTTATGTTTTGTTAGTTTTTGAGGTAAAAGCTGACATTTGTCCGTTGTAAAGTGTATTACCATAAAAGATTGGATGGTCAATACCTGAATGTGTAAGATGACTATGTAGGAGTGAAATTATTATAATGTAAACGCCCATAAATACGAAGCAAAAATAACTGGATCAACTCAGGCAAACGCAAATTAAAAGAATGACTATGAGAACCCTATACTAGAGTCTACTCTATATCCATGTATGCAGAAACAAACATTTAGTATAACAGCAGCAACCACTCTCTCTCTCATCTTAGGTTTGAACCAGGTTGCCCAAATGAAACCTTATTTCCATTGAAGGACAAGGTGATTTGAACTTGGATATCACAAGAAAGCCTATATTAATCAAAGTAAACCTGGTTAAAGTTACCTGTTAGGACATCCAAAAGTTATAAAAAATGACCTGTGTTACACAAAAAACAAAGCACAAACAAGTGCTTAACAACATCTAGATACCCTCATAATTAAAAGCATAACATTTCAAATAGTCCCAGCATTCATGCTAACTGTTACTGAAATTCAACCGGTACTATAAATCATAATAAATAACAACCATAATTTGGAATCAACTGTTGCCAAGCAACCAGTAGGGCCAATGATTTATGCAAATGAAAAGTTCCTCGTAATGCACCAGCCTAAAATAACAAACGGCACCTAAACATACAGTGTACGATACTCGTAAATGGGCAACTTCTAGAATTCCCAGGATGAAGATTACAATACATTCTAGACTAGTATATATATAAATTAAAGCTGTTTTCGACACCTAAATACTAAAGATTTTTAACGGTGGAGCAGACTGCAAGACAAGCTGTAAATAATTACTTAGTTTGTAATAGATTTGCTAATATTACATGTACAGATCCGTTTAACTGCTACTGACAAATTTAAATTACACAAAACTTAAAATAGTCTCATTTAAAAGTTGATTACAAGATAAAACCATTGCACCCCTTTTTTCCCTTAATATATATATACATGTATAAAAAAAAAATCAATAATAATGAAAATGTTCCAAACCCTGAGACTGGTTTGTAGGGTTTGTGGCAAACAGCAAAAAGAAGTCTGTCCTAAATTAGTGATCAATAAACATACACTTCTATTAACTTTTGTCCTTTAAATTGTGGTACGTTATTGCAAAATCTGTATTCATGCAGTACATGCATATCTGATTTTTTATCAGGTTATTAAACAAGATAAATATTATAATGTTATATAAATCGATAGCGTCCTTCATTCAAAATTCATTTAATATATTATATAACAATTATATAGAATGTAACCTCATATTTACGAAAGTTTTTTTTATTTCAAACACATGATGCGGCATCCCATCATTGTAAGGCCATATAAATTTGTAAAAGTAACACATTCAGCAATTAAGTTTAGAAACTGAAATATAAACGTTACACAAATCTTTTCAATCTAACCCATAAGATTAGAAAAAGTTGTCTTAATCTATATAAATATGTTGTTATATGTTGTAATCACATGTACATTTTGTACATGCGGGGGTTTAACTTAAAAGTAATATACTGCTTTTAACTAGTAAATCTGACGATTACCTGAAAAATTCTCAACTGGATCATACCAATGCAAAGCTCTAGGGGTTGGCATAAATAACATCTGATGATGATTCAATGTACAAATGTAGGTGACCAAAGGATTTGAGTTAGTGGCGTGATGAGTCATGAATCCAGTCCAGTCTGGTAACCCATCTGTTAAAACTAGTGTCCTTGTTGTCCAAGTCTCTGGTCCAACTGTTCCAACCCTTGGCCGTGTTCTGTGGCCGGGCAAGGTCTCTAACTCATCTACCCAACATTGTGCTACAACTCAACAAAAAGTAAATATTAGTTCCACCATTCTACATAGCATTGACATAAGAAAACCAAATGACTGTACAAAGAAACAATAACAATTAAAAATTATGTATACTCATACATGCAGTTGTGTCGATAATAGTTAGTAATTTAAAAAAAAAAAAATTCAAAATTAGTATATACACAATGTATACAGATTTATATATTTATTAAACTTAAATCCATAGTCAGTTGATAGTTACATAGTGTAATATTAGTATATAATTGAGTTATTACAACAATAATTCAAGCTGTGGCCTGTTTACATATGGCTAAATTCTTGATTTAACTGAACTATTCATACCATATCGACCTAGTCTAGGCTAGAGAGTAGTAGCAACTAAAAAATGTATACATGACACTGTGATGAACGACTCTGGACAATTTTTAGTACACAAATGTGTAGGTACACGCAAAATTTATAGCCGGATATATACAGATAATGATAATATTTGCTTAAATCCACCAGCAAGCTAACATTTAGCAATGATTTCTTTTAACTACTGCTTCTTAACTCCGGGTATTGTCTCTGTTCAAGATTTCCAAGATTTTTGTTTATTTGTATCGAAAATTGAACTTCCGGTTACGAACCTGGGTCCTTCGCCCCAAAGAGTACGTCCCTTTTACGTTCATATCCTTTCATGGAATATTTGCTGTATATAATGTGCTATAAAAGATCTAGATACACAATTACCGATGCATAACCTCTTAAGGAAAATTTACTTTTAATTCGGAAGTTCATTAAATACACGTTACTAACCTGCATGATCTGTTACAGCGCAAAATACAATTTGTTTGGCTTACCCATAGGCAGTAGACGATCTGTCAATACTCAATTTCAATAGTATAAGATATGGGGAAAAAGTAATATATAAAAAAAAATTAAACTAAAAACAAATTAAACTCGTCGTGCATCTAATTTATGTAGAAATATACAATGACGCATGGTAAACATGATTATAATCTGCAAATCTTAGGACAATGTTGCATCTAATTAGTCACACTTGTAAAAATTAAATAATTATAAAAATGGAAACGAATAATTCATTCATGGTACCAATTTCTCATTCAGTCTTTGCATGTGCTCTCCACGTGGCGATGCAATATGGTTAAAAAATGGATCGATAAAACAAATTCTTTCTAAGATTAGTACCGTTCTAATAAACCTTAGAAGCATGAGTCAGGTTATAACCATACAAATTCTTACAGTAGTTTACTTTATCATTTCAATTTTCAGGTTTACCGCTTACAAAATTTAAACAGCTTGCTTGCTGCGATGAAATTCTAAAAAGGACTAAATGACGTCACAGAATATATCGTCACACATGTTGGGTAAATCTAAAACATGAAACACAATCCGTGAGTGGCCCCGGCGATAACTGAATTTAAGTCTATTAACTTAAATTCCATTATGTCAAACAACGTTTATAAGTCTCGGCCTTTTTTTTTTTTAAAGTTCATTGGATACAATGACCTTGTTGATAAATATTCCGTATCAACTTTACAAATAATAGATGATGGTCTTGGAGTATAGATTCTAGGTACTAACGCTTTGTACCATCTTTTAATAACGTGTTATAGTATTATTTTATGTGTCTTTGTGAATTATTACTGTTTTAATTTAGTCTATCGTTGGTAATATTCATTTGACGTAGCTCGGTATTTATACATCCCTTTATTGTGTTATTGTGCTATCGTAAATTTGTGTAGTTTTGTCTCTTGTTTTTGTTTATGTACTTTGTCGATATCCCTTTTTGTTTTTCTTTGTTGACATATTGTTTATTTTTATAGTGATGAAGATAATAACACAATGTTGACTGATGAACCCTAATTTTTGATATTTTTACCTTCTATGTCTCTTTGTTTTGCTCACAAATTGATATTAATATAACTGAATTCTATGCGTCTGTCATAAAAGTGAGAGGTTTAGCTAGATCTTAAACCAGGTCTTATCCTTCATTTTTTACATAAGAAAATACCTGTACCGAGTCAGGAATATATCCGTTGTTATCCATTCATTTGTTGTTTTTGAACTTTTGATTATGCCTTTTGATTAGGGATTGTCCGTTTATAATTTCCCTCGGAATTTACTTATTTCACTATCAATTTACTACTAATAATATATCTCGTTAATTTTGTAAGATGAAGTTTACCTAAGAATTTAAAGTATAGTTTTTATCTTCCACATTCAAAGTTCTGATAAAAAGATTTGTACGAATTTGGCTATTTTTACGGGACGCTTTAATCAGCTTCTCAATGCTTGTATTAGGTATTAGATTAATAGATATTTAAACCTCAAGATTCACTGAAGAGACACTCAAATCGGCGAAATGCGCATCTGTAGCAAAAATAATTGGTACCGTTAACATTCACATTCAGTCACGTCTCAGTCATTACAGCTGAACGGACGTGCTGGGCCAGCTCTCCTTTACCCGCTATCTTCGATGAGGGTTTATTGTTAGATGATCAACGACTTACTTCTTAAGATGACAGAAACCAATCCATGCCGTACAGATAGACGTAGGAGTTGGCGTACCCGCGTTAACATGCACTCCAAAACCATTGTATCATGGGGAGTGTTATGCCGATTAACGTCCGAGGGCTGTATCCTAGGCTGTTGGGTGATACGACCTTCATTTCACTGCCTCACGGCTTTGGTCCTGATAACGCTTCCTGTCATCTTTAAAACTACGTCCACGATTCATCTACCAGTACTCCATCATCGAGGTTAGCGGGCTGCCAAGCTGACCAAATTGGCCCTGAAAGCAGCCGTTGTGAAGAATAACATCAAAATAGTAAAAAACCAAAATCAACTCACCAAAACCAAGATGGCGGCCTCCATTCGGCGTCCTTACTACCTGTTCCTGACCCACGGCAGAAAATATTTAAATGCTCATCAATCGCCTTCGGGCACCGAGCCGACCGTGCGAGGGCTGTATAGCCAGTCAAGGTCGTTAAACACTTCCATTTGTTGGTACCGTTAAAATTATTTTAAAAATTTAACTTATCAACCAGAAATTGAAGTAATTTATGTTTTGAAACATGCTGGTGGCTCAGATTAACTACTGAGCTAACGATAACCTATGGTACTAAGACGCATCAGTATTCCCTTGTTGTAAAAACAATTACATATTTTTTTTAATTTAGTCCGCCAGAATAGCTTTTCTTTATATTGTGGCAAGATATAACAAACTATAAACCAAATACATCAAATAACCTAAGTCGGTGCATGCTTATAGTTTCCTTGTGAAAATGGCGAGATGGTGTACCCTTTCCCGTAAAAAGATAAAAAAACTACATTTTTTTTTTAGAAATGGTTAATAACTTAACCTTGTGGCGATGCCATTATGAGTCGATCATG